>PISX010009187.1:0-77251 GCA_004024625.1 Mellivora capensis | reverse complement strand
AAATCAATGCACAGAAATCAGTTGCATTTCTCTACACCAACAACAAGACAGAAGAAAGAGAAATTAAGGACTCAATCCCATTTACAATTGCACCCAAAACTATAAGATACCTAGGAATAAACCTAACCAAAGAGGCTAAAAATCTATACTCAGAAAACTATAAAGTACTCATGAAAGAAACTGAGGAAGACACAAAGAAATGGAAAAATGGTCCATGCTCCTGGATTGGAAGAACAAATATTGTGAAAATGTCTATGCTCCCTAAAGCAATCTACACATTTAATGCAATCCCTATCAAAATCCCACCCAATTTTTTCAAAGAAATGGAACAAATAATCCTAAAATTTATATGGAACCAGAAAAGACCTCGAATAGCCAAAGGAATATTGAAAAAGAAAGAGCTCAGGCAGTAATTTCTCTCATATTGGCCATAACAACATCTTTCTAGCTATGTCTCCTGAGGCAAGGGGAACAAAAGCAAAAATAAACTATCGGGATTACGTTAAAACAGGAAGCTTCTGCACAGCAAAGGAGACAACCAACAAAACTCGAAGACAACCTACTGAGTGGGAGAAAATATTTTCAAATGACATATTCAATAAAGTATTAGGACCCAAGTTATATAAAGAACTTAAACAATTCAAACACCAAAAAAATCAAATAATCCAAGTAAACAATGGGCAGAAGACGTGAATGGATGTTTCTCCAAAGATGACGTAATGATGGCCAACAGACACATGAAAAGATGCTCAACAACGCTCATCATCAGGGAAATGCAGATTAAAAACTGCAACAAGGGGTGCCTGGGTGGCTCAGTGGGTTGGGGCCTCTGCCTTCGGCTCAGGTCATGATCCCAGGGTCCTGGGATCGAGCCCCGCATCGGGCTCTCTGCTCAGCAGGGAGCCTGCTTCCCTTCCTCTCTCTCTGCCTGCCTCTCTGCCTACTTGTGATCTCTGTCAGGTAAATAAATAAAATCTTTAAAAAAAAAAAAAACTGCAACAAAACATTACTTCGCACGTGTCAGAATGGCTAAAATCAAAAACACAAGTGTTGGCGAGGATGTAGAAAAAAAGGAACCCTTGTGCCTACTGGGGGGAATGCAAACAGGTGTAATCACTGTGGAAGACGGTATGAAGGCTCCTCAAAACATTAAAAACAGAATTAACATATGACATAGAAGTCACACTACTGGTTATTTACCCAAAGAATATGAAAATCCTAAGTTGAAGGGTATATGCACCCCAATGTTTATTGCAACATTATTTACAATAGTCAAATTACAGAAGTAGCCCACATATCTACCAATAGTTGAATGGATAAGATGTACACACACACACATACACAAATAATAGAATATTATTCAGTCATTAAAAAGAATGAAATCCTGCCATTTCCAGCAACACGGATGGATCTAGACAGTAGCATACTAAGTGAAATAAGTCAGTCAGATAAAGAAAAATAGCAGACTTCACTTACTTGTGGAATTTAAGAAATAAAGCAAATGAACAAAAAGGGGGAAAAGAGAGAGAGACAAACCAAAACCAAAGCCAAAACAAATAAAAAAAAACAACCCCAGACTCTTTTTTTTTTTAATTTTTTTAAATTTATTTATTTGTCAGAGAGAGAGGGAGAGAGAGCAAGCGAGCACAGGCAGACAGAGTGGCAGGCAGAGGGAGAAGCAGGCTCCCTGCCGAGCAAGGAGCCTGATGTGGGACTCGATCCCAGGATGCTGGGATCATGACCTGAGCCAAAGGCAGCAGCTTAACCAACTGAGCCACCCAGGCATCCCAACCCCAGACTCTTAACTATGGAGACAAACTGATGGTTACCAGAGAGAAGATGGAAAGGGGGAGGGGTGAAACAAGCTAAGAGAATTAAGAGGACACTTATCATGAGGAACACTGAGCCATGTAGAGACTTGTTGAATCACTATATTGTATACCTGAAGCTAGTGTAACTGTTTGTTAACTATGCTGGAATTAAAATAAAATTTTTAAAAAATGTGCCCTCTCAATTAGTAATGACAAATGAGTGAATGAAGGGTTAAATTTTTAAAATGTAAAGACTATAATAATTACTAAGGAATGTAAAAGGATTTGAAAATATGAAAAGACAAATCATGAATTAGGTTGTAAAGAAAACCACGCAAATATTCTTCCCAAAGTAACTCATAACTTTAATGGAATCCTAATGAAATTCCGAAGGGTTTAGGAAACTGACAAAAAGGGGCACCTGCGTGGCTCAGTTGGTTAAGTGTCTGCCTTTGGCTCAGCTCATGATCCCACGGTCCTGGGATGGAGCCCTTTGTCTGGCTCCTTCCTCAGCGGGGAGCCTGCTTCTCCTTCTGCCCCTCCCCCCATCCATGCTCACTCTCGCTCTCTTCCTTTCTCTATCTCTCTTAAATAAATAAAGACCATCTTTAAGAAACAAAAGGAAATTGACAACAATTTTCTGAAGTTCACCTGAATGAAAAAACAACACAGGAATTTTTTTTTAAATCCAGAATAAAGAGGGGGAATTGCACTACTAGAGGAAAAATATAATGAAGTAATACTAACAGCAATGTGAGAGATGGGCAGAAAAAAACCCAGATGATAACAATCCCACAAACGGTAAGAGACAGAAACAGACCCAACTATAACATTAGAATTTAGTACAAAAATCCATTTGTTGCTTCTCATGATTCTAAAATTGTGGTACGGCTCCGAGTAGACAGCATATTTCCACCTCTCACTGTGTGAACTAAAACAGCTCAGCCTGGGCTAGAAGTTTCAAGATGGTTTTCACCATGTGTCTAGGGCTTCAGCTGGGGTGGCAGGATTGACTGAGACTGGCTGGACCCTCTCTCCTCTCCTCCTCCCCGTCCCTCCCTTCTCTCTTCTCTCTCTCTCTCTCTCTCTCTCTCTCCCAGTCACACACTTCTCTCCCTCCCCCACCATCAATCACTTTCTCTTCACCTGGACTCTTTATCTGCCAGTAATCTTGTCTGAGTTCCTTTAACACAGTGGCTGGTAAGGCAAGAGAGCAAGAACCCAAGCTCCCTGGTCTTCCAAGGACGACAGCTAGCACAACACCAGCACAGTTGCCTCCATGAGCCAAAGCAAGGCACACCAGCCCAGGTTCAGAAAAGGGTAAACAGACTTAACTCTTGACCGGAGGACTTTCGTGTGCATACAATGTCCCGTTGCTCATGTCTACCTCTGTAGACAACCTACCAGAATAGATTTGTTACTATTATGAAATACATATGCACACACACACACCCACAGTCGGGCCCATTTGGTTTCACAGACTAATTCTGTAAACACTCTCTTCCAAAAGATTAAAAAAAAAAAAAAAAAGAAAAGAAATGTTCCCCAGCTCACTTTACATTGCTTTTGTAATCTTGATTCCAAAGCCTACCAAAGTACTACTGCAAGGAGAATGAGCCGGTCTTATTTAAAAATATAAATCAAAAAGTATCTAGATAAAATATTAAATCAAACCCAGTAATGTATAAAATAAACTACATGGTGTCCAGGCGCAGCTCACATCTGAAAACCTAATTAGTATAACCCAACCACTTTAACAAAACAAACTAGTGGATGAGGGAAATGATTTTTTAATTCATAACTTTAAAGAACTCTTAGCAAATAAAAATAAAAGTGAACTTCCTTAACCTGATAAACAGAATCTACTGAAAGCTTACAACAATCCCCCTGAATAGTGAGAAGTTATAGCATTCCTTTTGAACATGATAAGGATACCCACAATCAATACTTCCCATTCAACACTGTACCAGACGCCCTAGCCACAGGGCTAAGGAAAGAAAAGATAAGTGGCATATAGGTTGGAGAGAAAGAAACAAAACTATTCTTTCCTGACGATATTTGTTAACATTTAGAAACTCTAAGAAACCCTTGGAACAAACTACCAGAGCAAACAACACAGTTTAGCTGAGTCATTGTATAAAGTGTCAATATATAAAATCAATGCATTCTCCTACATTAATAATCCAAACCAAAAAATGACACTAAAATAAACTATTATAAATTTAAAACAAAACAATCTTTTTTTTTTTTTTTAAAGATTTTATTTATTTATTTGACAGACAGAGATCACAAGTAGGCAGAGTAGCAGGCAGAGAGAGAGGAGGAAGCAGGCTCCCCTTGAGAAGAGAGCCTGATGTGGGGCTCGATCCCAGGACCCGGAGACCATGACCTGAGCCGAAGGCAGACGCTTAACGACTGAGCCACCCAGGCGCCCCTAAAACAAAACAATCTTAATCCCAAAAAAACTCTTATGCATTAATGTTATTTTTTTTTTAAAGATTTTATTTATTTGTTAGAGAGAGTGAGCACAGGCAGACAGAGTGGCAGGCAGAGGTAGAAGGAGAAGCAGGCTCCCTGCTGAGCAAGGAACCCAGTGTGGGACTCGATCCCATGACACTGGGATCATGACCTCAGCTGAAGGCAGCCGCTTAACCAACTGAGCCACCCAGGCATCCCAATGTTTGTTTGTTTTTTAATGAAACTATTAGATTATCAGAAAATATAGATGAATGTCTAAGCAAATGGAAAGAGGTTTTGCAAGTGTAAAGGCCATGAAAAGATTCATAAAGCAAAAAACTGATAAATTAAACTCCATAAAGTATGTTAAGTGATATAAAAAATATCATAACACAGTAAGTGAGGAACTGGAAAAATAGCCACAAATAAGGCAAAAATTTGATACCCTTTATATACAAAGCATACTTCTAAGTCTTCAAATCCAATGGAAAAACACTACTACTCCCAATAAAAATAGTAGCAAAGAAAATTCATGCAAGAAAATATCACTTATAATCATGTGAATAAAAGGTTAGCCTTACCATAATAAAATAATTGCTTATTAAAATAACAGTGATGTCTTGCTTTTTAACCAGAAAATGGAAAATAGCACCAAGAAAACACAATTTGTGTGCTATGAGACAGGTCCTTTCCCACACTGTTGTTAGCAGTTGAAGGCACATAAGCACACCCCAGGCTGTATTTAGTTATGGCACATAAGACAATGCTCTGTGCCTAACCCACCACCTGGGCCCAGATCTTTTCATGTCCCAGAGAAATAACTATATATTTATATTTATATTATATATATGCATCTATTTCACACATAATCATATTTGATATGTTATATTTACATTATGTATTTACATGTGACTCTATGTATGCATATACAAAAACGGGATATGCAACAAATAATGTGGCTAAATAAATCATGGCTCACCAGTAACTGATTTCAAACTTAGATATGCTTGGGAACCCTTCTTCAAGGAGAATTTTGTACAGAAGCCCAATATATAGATGAGTTAAGTGTGGAGCTGCTGTTTGAAAATCACAAGGGGAGCCTTGAGCTCAGCGGACTCAGTAGCTTCCCTCCCAATTCTTGCTTCTCCCAAGCCCTGCGGTGGTCCTCAAGTACTTCAGTGAATCCCCAAGACTACATGGAAAACTGAAAAAAACACCGCTGTACAATAGTTTAAGACTACTGAATTTATACTTTGAAAAATCTGTAATGATGAGAGCAAAGGCTCAAGATATAATAGCACATAAAAATTAATATATAGAAAACTGCACCCTATATAATCCCAACTAAATGCATGTGTATAAATATCCAGCGATTCTCTCTACTTTCTTCTTTATAGTTATCTGTAATTTTCAGCTTTCTTACCGAGACCATGAATTCCTTTCATAATTATGGGGAAATGGAAAAATTATTAACAAACATGTGTAGTTTGCATTCAGGCCCACTAGTTCATGCTAGAATTATTATATGCATCTGTAGGGAAAAAAAATCTTGGAATTTTTAAGAAAGTTTTATTAGAAACAGCTAAAGAGCTCTCCAATAATCTACCTCTGGGACATTTATCTTCAGTGTTATTCAGAGCACATCTGAAATCAATTACAGCCCCCCAACTGGCTTCAGGAGCCTCTGTGTGCCTCCAGCCATCTCCACAGCAAATTGCCTCAGCCGTGGACAAAGTCAGAATTTCTCAGTTGCCTTGGTTGACCTAGAAATGTTTTATGTAATTTGCCATTATCTGGAAGGGAAACAGTTGTTAGAAAATAAATCATTTTTGGCTTGGCTTGTTAAAGGGGTGCCAAGAAATATTCTTCATCATTCAGACATACCAGAAGAAAAATAAGAAATATTCAGTAAAATAAATGGAATCTCCAAAGTAAATCCAAAGAAAAAACGCTTCGTCTATCTCTAGAGACACAAAGTGTAGTGATTTGTTTTTTAGTCTTTGAATGTCAGAAATAGGGCATCTATAAGGACTGAACATGGAAATAAGAGGCAGATTTTTTCTTTTTCGTTCCTTCCTCCATTCATTACAGATTTGCCCAAAATTCTCGAATAAGAAGATAATGTACTAGTGGTTGGGAATAGAAATTCATACACAGTGAAGGAGAGAGTAGAGGAAGAAACGTAAAGAAATTATTGCAGTTTACTGAAGAGTGCTAGAAGAAAGGTATGTGTGAGCAGTTTGGGAAGGGCAGAAGAGAAACCACTCGCTTACTTTCCTAGGGAAAAAAAACTGTGAAGGGGGATGTGGAGGGGAGGAGGGAGGCAGAGATATCCTCGTACTTCTAGTCACTCCTGCAGCTTTACGTTGATGATCATTAATCTCAAATGGTGCCAGAGAGCCTCTGGGCCACTCAACTGTGTTTCAGCAGCTCATTCCCCCGCCTACTCTCCATGATTGGTTTCTACCCTCTTCTGTCTCCTCCAACCTCCAACCCTTCCTCCCCTTCTTCTGGCTCAGAGGCTGAGACTGCTTGCTGTCTCACTGAGAAAACAGAAGCAATGGGAAAAGGTTTTGACATACTCCCACCACCACGTCTCCTGACGGATCGGTATGTGTGCCCTTACGCTCCACCATCCCTGCTGTGGCTATGGATAAACTCATGGCCTCTGAGCGGAGGCCAAGCCCTCCACTTGTGTGGTAGGTCTCATCCTTCTTGCCAACTCAAGAGCACTACTTCAACAATTGTTTCCTCTCTCCCCTGCATCTTCAATTTCCCTCTCTCTACTGAGTCATTCACATCAGCGCACAAAAATGCTAGATCTTAAAATAAAACCCTCACTTGACCCCACATTCCCTCCCTGCTACCACAACACATCTCTGCCTCCCTCTACTGCGAACATTCTATGAAAGGTCGGCCTACAGATAGTGTCTCAAATCCTGCCCTTCCCGTTCTCTCTCGAATACATTCCTGTCAGGCTCTCTTCCCAAATGCTCGGCGGAAATGGCTTTTGTAAACAACATCCCCAAACCTGTCTCCCTCCCTCACCCTCCATCCTTCATGTCATCATTTGATATACCATATATTTACTTTGCTCGTCTGTTGCCTGTCTCCCCCAACCAGTCTGTAGCCTCCAGGATCTCTACCACAAGAACACGGCCTGGCACAAGGAGACAATAAATTTGGGTTACATGGATAAGTGAGATAAATAAATCACCATGCTTAAGATTATGCAACGAGCCAGGTGGGGAGCAGAGATCTAAACACAGCTGTACCTTTCACCTCGTGCACCCCAGTGCTTCATGGTACAACCTGGGCCTCTGGTGAGGTGACTGAAATAGATGGCAGTATCATTAGTGACGCAGGGTCTATAACAGGAGGAAGATTTGCCATGGAGAGTTGTGAAATCACTTAATAGTTTGCAAAATAAGCATAACATTAGAGAAATTGCCTACTTACTCAGAGGTGAGTAATCTGGCAATCTCCTAGACCTACTACACAATCCAGAATGAGAAATGGAAGAACCACAGCCTCTAAATGACCTAAGCAGATGTCACAAAGCCCAAGCTTACACACGAGGACCTTGGTGGGTTCTCTCAGGGCCCCAAGTTTAGGGATAGGTATTCTTTTTTTTTCTTTTTTTTTCTTTTTAAAGACTGACAGACAGAGATCACAAATAGGCAGAGAGGCAGGCAGAGAGAGAGAGAGGAGGGAAGCAGGCTCCCTGCTGAGCAGAGCCCATGTGGGGCTCGATCCCAGGACCCTGGGATCATAACCGGAGACGAAGGCAGAGGCTTTAACCCACTGAGCCACCCTGGTGCCCCTAGGGATAGGTATTCTAAAAGCAACCAACTACGAGGTACTAGAGGGAGCACACCAGCACACACACACACACACACACACACACACACAATTTCCAGAAGCTTGTACAAGAACTTAAATGACCTAGTGTGGTTTCATGCACACTTCATGCACTACCACAGCACTTCACACCTCACAAGTTCTTTATACCTCAGCAGTGGTTCCCCTGCAAGACAGCAGAATGCAGAGAAGCACAAGACAACAATTGTTTAGAACAATGATCTGAGGTTATGAGGATAAGACTGAGTTGTATTCAGTTATCTTCTGTTTTATTTTTATTTTTAAAACTTATTTAAATTCAATTAATTAACATAGCTTCTATTTTAAAAAGGCAGATAGGGAACTCATAAATTTTAGAGTTATCCATAGAATCTGGTTGCAAGGTTTTAAAGCCTGCAGTTGAAGAGGTAACATTTCTGGGGGTGGGAGGGGATCTATTTAATAGAAGAGCCCAATCCTCGATCATGCTAAATAAATGGGACATTAGTGTAATGCTTCAAAGGGTAAAAAAAGAACCAAAGTGGATTTAAGTGGATAAGTGGATTTAATTTTTATTTTTAATTTGTGTTTAAGTCATGCCAAAGGTATTTGAGAGGTGATACATATAACACAACTTGCACCATGGAAATAACATCTGATATCAGCAATCCTACACAAGTTGGTACTCACTGGTCCAGGGAATGGGAGGTTGCTGATGTTAGTAGGTCTACAGTCTTCCACAGAGAAATGACAGTCTTATTTGTGGTTAACTAAGTATACTTCTTCCAAGTAAGGGAGTGGTCTCTCGAAGATTAGCAGTATAATGTTCGTAAGACTGAAAACAAATTAGCAGGACCAAAGGAAACTCCAGTAACCAGGCTGTTAACTCTGCAAACCAAAAAGAGAGAGAAATAAGAGCATAATATCAAAATTTTCCAATTTTTTCCACCCTCACGAGCAGTTCTGGTCTCAGATTTCACTGCCGGCACTACCGACAGCGTATGGAAGCTTGTTTTTGTCACATATGTGAAGATTAATTTAACTTGAAAGCCCTCCCCAGTTCATGCAGATTGAAACCATAACTAAACACCTTGTCACATGTTTCCTATTGTGAATAGGCATACATAGCTTTCCAAAGAATAATTAATATTCCAGGGTGCAGATTTTGCCCAGACTTTCAAAAGGCACGTTATACATCTTGAGAAACTAAAAAACTTATTTATGATTTTTAACCAGGAAAAGACTGTTCAAAAGACTGTTCAAAATAAGACATGGAAAACAACTCATTCTCTGGAAAACAGGGAAATAAAGCTTTGGAAAATCAATTTCCCCTTTTCTTTGAGCCAGATTCTAAAATCTGTGGTAAAAAGATACTACATGAGGAGAAAAAAAAAAACCTTTTTTTTTTTCTGTATCCAGTAGTCCAAATATCATTATGAGATACTTCAAAGATAGAATTTTTGCTTTTGGGGGGAATGGAATGGCTTCCTAAATGTCATTTAAGATCATCACTCTGCCTTGTGGCCAAATCTTTCTAAAGCCACTACAATCTGATACCTTAATACATAAAATTCAAGACAATATAACAAAGGAATTATGACTATAGGCTCTCAAATCAGATTTGAGTTTGAATTCTCTATTTTATTTACTATCCTAACTATCCTTGAGCTATTAACTTCTGTGAGCCTCACTTTTCTTACCTACAAAACGGGATAAAACATGGCCTGTTCCATACTTTCAGAGTTACTGAAAGAATTAACGAAATAATACATGGAAACCACCTGCCATGAAGTACACACTCAAGCACTGTTATTAGTGATTTCGGTTATGAATGGGATTGTCATCATGGTAAGTAGCATAGATGGCTATGAGTGAGTCTGGTATCCCTTTAACACCACTTGCCTGCCTGGCACATGGTCACATAATACTTCCTTCTTAAATATTTCCTAACAGACTGATGGAAGGATGAGTTTTAACCTGGATCCATACTCTTAAAAGTCAAGAAATGTAATGACTCTTCTCTGTTCCGTTTGATCCAACCTCATTGTTCCTTCATCTTTCTTCCCTACTTTCAGAAACCAGAGAAGGAAAGAATGAGACTTGGTGACAAACAGGAGAATGTTTTTGAGGATCTGGACACTGGAGAGCACGAGGTTTACTCCTGAGAGAGTTGAAATGGGATAACATAAAATGAAATATGAAGGACAGCCAGCCTGAGTGAGAAGAAAACAAATCCTGAGATATGTATGTGTCAATCATTGGTATAACCTACTGAAAAGCCAGTCCAGCAGCTACTTTTTTGCCTCCAAAATTCCATAATTGTACCTTGAGCCTTTTCCATCTAAGACCCACTTCCTTGATGTGGTAGCTGTATTTAAAAAGACCAGTGAACAAAAAGTTTAATTAACCCAGTAAATTACAAACCAAGAAATGACAAATTACAAACACTACTGAAAGACTGATAAGGGTTGTTCAGGGAAGTTCAGTGGACCTTGAACTACTCTGCAGTCTTCACCCAAATCTGATCCAAAAAGCAAACTTCAGTCCCTTCTGTTTTCACACAGGGCTTGATGAGCATGTTTTATCAATTATTATCAATGCCTGACCATGACATTAGAAAATGTTATTTCTTCAAACTGAAAAGAACCTGGCATTGACCCTTCTCTGTTGTGCTTTCCCATCCCCCACACAACTATGCCCCTTCACCTCTGTTTTTTTTTCTTCTTCTTCTTTCTTCTTCTTCTTTTACTTCAGGATTTATAAAATCCTTTGAAACATGCTGTTTCCAGATGTAGGTCCCAAGTGCCCTGTCATTTACTTCCTGTCCAAGCACAGAGCAGATGGAATTACACAAGTTTGGCCATATGATTCCACCCTCCAATGCCTTCATTAAACTTCAGGATTTTAAAAGAGTCTGCCCAGTTCCTGGCAGGGACCTTTCCATACTTCCTCCCCCAAAGTTGTAAATTACTACCTCATTAAACTCAATTGTAAATGATTAGGTGTCTGGTATGTACTTTCCTTTCCCTGCAGCCTCCTTGGAGTAATTACTGAATCCCATGCCTCCCTCCTTAACTTAGCACATTATTCAAGCAGTACAGTGTTTGAGTAGCTCATTGAGGGAGGAGGTTTTATTTCTCTGAAGGTATTAGAACTGTATCTTTTGGTTCCAAAAGTGGGAGATTTGTGATCTCTCAGTTCCCAAGAGCAATCGCTCTTTTAACGAGAGAAAGCTGTAAACAACAGACTTTTTTCAAGAATTCATTTTTCTTTCTACCACACAGGCAGTTGGAACTACAGAACTTCTGTTTTTTTCTGAGGATCTATGAGATAATTTAATATTTTTAAAAGGCTGCTGTTGCTACCATTAATTTCCATAGGTAAAGATCACCTGGGTATTTAAAGGTGGGGGGGTTGTTGGTTTTGGGGGGGGTTGTTTTGTTTTTTGAGACAAAGGGAAACAAAGGTTACTCAGGTAACCAATGCCTAGTCACTTAAAGTCTGATTCTTGGATGACATTTGTTTTACACAACCTCAGAGACAGGAAAGGTCATGGGTAAAGGGCAGGAGGGGGAGATAGAGGAGGAGGGACTGTCACATTGAATAAATAATCTATCCCAAATTCCCAGCCTGGTTGCCATCACGTTAACAACAAAGGTAAAACTAATATTCCCTGAGGGGCAAAATCTTAGAAGGTCAGTCCTCTTTCTTATGGAGATTTTGCCTCTTTAGTCGATTCATTGGTTTGAGTCTTAAAATTTTTCACTGTGCCTGTCTTGGGCTTCTCTCCCACTTGTTTCACTACAGTCAATCAGTTACACTTCACTGCGTCACCAGAATACAGGTAAAGATAGTGACTTGCCACACAGAGGGAAGGAAATGAGGGCCATAGAGCAAAAGGCTTTCGCTGAGTAGAGTTTCCACCACAAGTGAAGGGAAATGCAAAAATTGGTAATGGAATGGATCATCATTCATCTCTTATTCAGCCTACGAATGTGTTCTTGGGTATTACAGCTGATCCTAAAGGAGACTCATTCAGATGTGGACATGACACACAAGGGGTAAATCAGGTAGCTTAGGTGTTCATTTGTCTGTGTTCATTTGTGTGTGTAGAAAGTTCAAATGAACTTTGCTTGGGAGACCACTCCTTTTTTTTTTTTTTTTTTAAGATTTTATATATTTGTCAGAGAGACAGAGAAAAGGAGAGAGAAAGAGAGAGCACACAAGCAGGGGGGAGCAGCTGGCAGAGGGAGAAGCAGGCTCCCGCCAAGCAAGGATCCCAACTTGATCCCAGGACCCTGGGACCATGACCCAGGGTATGAAGGCAGACGCTTCACTGACTGAGCCACTTAGGCATCCCAACAGACCACTCTTTAATTGGGGTAGAATAAAAGGGTATACTTGGTCTTGGTTCCTAGCCTAGCACCTCGGAGTAGACAACAGGAAAGAGGTAAAGGAGCTATTTCCCCAAGGAAGGAAAAGAAGTGTAGTGCTACCCAGGCGACAAAGAACAACATATAGTCAGAAAGGGTGCAGGCTCCTCCCTCCGACCCATGCATAGCACAGCTTTGGTTTGGCGAGGACTAAAGGAACCCCAAGGGCCTGAGGATTGCCATCTTTTGGCAATGTCACCAAGGTTGTCATGGTAGACACCAGCAGCAGTGATGAGATGCTGAGTTACAACTTTCTGGAAGTTCCATGAACATCAGATATTCAAAAGGGTACACAGGGTGGAAAAAACATGAGCTAAAGTAAGACACCATAGATATAACCAAATTAAACTTGAAAAGGCTGCACATCCTTTGTCAGTCTTACACAAGTGCCAATAGAATTTATTACTACAATCATCGCATCCAGACCTATGGTCTGGTGAATTCTGGGAACATCAATTTACACAAAGGAACACTATTTAAATTAGTACCACAAAATGGGCACAGAAAAAGTTAGCTAGTGAAGTAGACTGAATGGAAGCAAAGGAGGTTTGTAAAATACTTTATGTTAACTATGTTTAGGCAAGTCACTCTCTGATTATTTTTTTATTCCTTTTTTAAATTATCATTTAAAAGCCTGTTCCAATTTTAAGGTTATTTTTCCCCCATAAAGGAGAAGAAACAAAAAAATGATATATGCCCAAAACCCTACTGTAGGGCTGGATTTTTATGCAATTCAATACCAAGTAAAACTAATCTATGATGACAGATACCACAATGTAATTACTTCTGGGTTGGGGCTTTCTAGGAATGAGAAAATGTTCTATATCTTGTGTAGTGGTCATAAAGGGTATACACATTTGTAAAAATTCATTAAACTGTAAAATCAAAATCTGTAGGTTTTACTGTATTAATATACCTCACTGAAAACAGTGTTAAAAAATGTTTATTGCATACGTATTGCCTATTCTTGATTTCATATACTTCCACAAAGAAAAAATTGATAGATCCAAAATACCCATGTTGGTGTCTTGCTTAGAGTCATATTATTTTCTTTTGAGTGAGAGAGTGCACAGGGGGAATGGGGAGAAAGAGAGCAAAGGGAGAGAGAGAATCTTAAACAGCCCCCATGCCCAGCGTGGAGCCCAACCCGGGGCTTGATCTCACAACCCTGAAATCATGACCTGAGCAGAAATCAAGAGTCAGAGGCTTACAAGACTGAGCCACCCAGGCACCCCCTAGGGTCATATTAAATATATAAGTTAACCTAAGAGGAACTGATAACATAGTGGTCAACCTATCAGAAACACATTATATATCCCCGTTTGTTCATTTTTATTTGAATATGCTTTCAACATATTAAGGTTTTCCTTAATTTAAAAATTACTTTTGTAGAAATTTTAATTATATATTTTTCCATCATACTCACCAGTGAGTTGTTTCTCCTATATAGGAAAATAATAGTATAGTTATTTTTAACTAACTTCCTTATTTCCATTATTTTCTCTCTAGAATTTGTTGTTTTGGCTTGTTTTCATTGATCATATCACTAAAAAATAATGACAGTATCGCCTTGTTCTTGGCTTGAACTACCAAAAAGCTATTTTTAAAAAGTGATGGAAAATTTTATACAGTGCTACATATCAATTATATATCAGTAAAAATTAAGGGGAAAATGATAAAAGCTAGTATTCCTGTCCTCTTTGTAATCTTAATAAAATGCCTTTAATATTTACCACTAGTAGGATATTGACATTAGATTAAGAGAAAGATTCACTCTCATATTAAGATATTATCATCTATCCTTAGTTTTCTTTGAATTTTGTCATAGATGCGTATAGAATTTTGCATCTCCAGGTACAGAAAATTCATCTCAACAACTTATCAAGATGTTCAAATGGTTTCCTTCCTATGATCTACTAATGCCATAATATGTAAACAGGGTTTTTTTGTTTTTTTTTTTAAGATTTTATATATTTCTTTGACAGACAGAGATCACAAGCAAGCAGAGAGAAAGGGAAAGCAGGCTCCCTGCTGACTGATGCGGCTTGATCCCAGGTCCCTGAGATCATGACCCGAGCCAAAAGCAGAGGCTTAACCCAGTGCGCCACCCAGGAGCCCCTAACAGAGTTTCTAATATCAAATTATTCCAGATTCCTAGATACCATATTCCTTTCAATGTAGTTCTACATTTGGTTTGTCAAGAATTTAGGTAGTTTTCTTCCCTCTTAAGTTGCAAATATATAGCTTTATTTTTTTCACAAGCAATGTAGGTCCATTTTTTGCCTCTGTAATTGTAAATGGAGGACTTTTTTTCCCCGTGGTAAGCATTTCAGGAAGTTTGGCCTCAGTGGCCATAATTGTCAGATTTTGATATCAGTGTTTAGCCAGTACTGAACAATGAATTGGGGACTTTTCCTTCCTTTTATGGAATCTAGAATAGTTCATGTACTACAGCAATTACCAGTTATTAGAAGGTTTGAAAAAACACACATAAAAATGACTCAGGTCTTTATCCATCTCAGAAAAAATTCTTTTTGAAGGTTATTGGTATATTCAATTTTTCTGTATCCTGACTCATTTTGAGCAATATATATTTTCCTACAAATTGCCAGTTTACCTATTTGTTAATATTAAATATCATATTCTCTTATAAAATTTTTATAACTCCATTACTTAAAGTTAGATCCCATTTTAATTCATAACACTGTGGGTTTTGTACATGGCAAGCTAACTTTGGCGGTTTCTCTCTTTTCCTGTCTTGATTAATTTCTGCTTTTACCTTTAATCCTTTTCCCTTGCTTGCCTTAGATTAATTTAATTGCTTTCCAACTCTTTGATGATGATAGCTTATTTTCATCCTTTCTGGTTTAGCAGAGATGCACTGTAAGAACACATTCTGGATATACTTAGCTTCCATTATGTAAGATTCAGTGTTCTCATCATGTTCAATAACCTCAGCTTCAAGTTTTTTTCCTTCTTAACTCAAGAAAAGAGATGTATTCGTTAGAAATCAGGTTTGGCTGCTGTGAGAGGCCCTGACAGTGGCTGAAATCAGGGAAATATCCATGTAGAAGCCCAGGGCTGAGGGCAGCTCAGTCTTTCTCTATCTTGTTAAGATATATACCACCAGTGTCCATAGTGTGCAGTTTCCATATCATGACTTCAGATCACTGAAGTGGTCCTTAACATCACAACTACATTCCCATCCACAGAAGGAGCAGAAGAGGGAAGGAAAGGATTTACAAAGTATACACTGCATATATCCTGCCATCCGCATTAGAATTCTGTCATTTGGTCATATCTAGAATTAAGGGAACCTGAGACATGTAGTCTTCCCCTGTTTGGCCAGGTGCCCAGTTAAAAACTATTACTATATAAAATGGGAGAACAGATAAGGGGAAAAGAATCACTATCTGCCAGAGAGTTTTAAAGATGTTTCCAGTAAACTGATTTATTTTAATTTTTAATTTCTAAGTTTGTTTCAGTGGACCAAGCAATGGGATATGATTTATTCCTAGCTGTTAAATTTATTGACAGTTGTTTTAACTGAAGGATGTTGACACACTGTGTTACATTAGTTTCAGGTGTACTGGGCAAGGCTATATGTTACACTACACACACCATAAGCGTAGCTACTATCAGTCACCATACAACACTATCACAATACCATTGACTATATTCCCTATGTTCTACCTTTTATTCTTGTGGTTTATTTATTCCATAATTATAGCCCCGTGTCTCCCATGTCCCTACACCCATTTTGCCCATCCTCCCACCCACCTCTCTGGCAACCATCAGTTTGTTCTCTGTATATATGGGTCTGTTTCTGCTTTTTGTTTATTGGTTTGTTTTGCTTTTTATTTTTTTTAAGATTTTTATTTATTTATTTGACAGAGAGAGATCACAAGTAGGCAGAGAGGCAGGCAGAGAGAGAGGAGGAAGCAGGCTCCCGAAGAGAGAGTCCGATGCGGGCTCGATCCCAGGACCCTGAGATCATGACCTGAGCTGAAGACAGAAGCTTAACACACTGAGCCACCCAGGCGCCCTGTTTTGCTTTTTAGATTCCACATATAAATGAAATCATACGGTATTTGTCTTTCTCTGACTTATTTCACTTAGCATATTACTAGGTTTATCCATGTTGTCCCAAATAGCAAGATCTCATCCTCCTTATGGCTGAGTAATATTCCATTGTACATATATGTACTTCTTTATCCATTCATCTCTCGATGGACGCTGTGTTGCTTTCATATCTCAGCTACTGTAAATAATGCTGCAATAAACATAGGGGTGTGCATATATACATATTTATCTTTCAAATCAGTGTTTTCAGTTTTGTTGGGGGGTGGGGATAAGTATCCAGTAGTGGAATTACTGTTTCTATTACTATTACTAATTATTAATTGCTATTTCTATTTTTAGTTTTTTGAGTACCCTCCATACTGTTTCCACAGTGGCCACACAAATTTGCATTCCCACCAACAGTGCACAAGGGTTCATTTTTCTCCACACCCTTGCCAACACTTGTTATTTATCTTTTTGACTCTAGCCATTTTGACAGGTGTAAAGTGATATATTTCATTGTGGTTTTAATTTGCAGTTCCTAATGATAAGTGATGTTGAATATCTTTTCATATGTCTGTTGGCCATCTGTATGTCTTTTTTTTTTTTTTTTTTTTAGATTTTATTTATTTATTTGACAGAGAGAGAAATCACAAGTAGGTAGAGAGGCAAGCGGGGTGGGGGGAGCAGGCTCCCTGCTGAGCAGAGAGCCCGATGTGGGGCTCAATCCCAGAACTCTGAGATCATGACCTGAGGTGAAGGCAGTGGTGTAACCCACTGAGCCACCCAGGCACCCCCATTGGTATGTCTTCTTTGGAAAAATGTCTATTCAGGTCTTCTGCCTATTTTAATCAGATTTTTTTTTTTGGTGTTGAGTTACATAAGTTCTTTATATATTTGGATATTAACCTATTATTGGATATATTGTTTGCAAATATCTTCTCCCATGTGGTAGGTTGCCTTTTCATGTTATTGATGGTTTCCTTTGGTGTGCAAAAGCTTTTCATCTTGGTGTAGTCTCAGTAGTTTATTTTTGCTTTGTGTCCCTTGCCTGAGGAGACCTATCTAGAAAAGTGTTGCAACTGCTAATATCAAAGAGATTATTGCCTATGTTTTCTTCTGGGAGTTTTAGGGTTTCAGGTCTCACATTTAAGTCCTTAATCCATTTTGAGTTTATTGTTTGTATGGTATTAAAAAAATGGTTGAGTTTCATTCTTTTGCATGTAGTGATCCAATTTTCCCAGCAACATTTATTGAAGACTATCTTTATCCCATTGTATATTCTTCCCTCCTCTGTTGGAGATGAATTAACCATACACGTGTGGGCTTACTATAGGGCTCTCTATTCCGTTCCATTGATCTATGTGTCTACTTTTGTGCCAATTCCATATTGTTTTGATTACTACAGATTTGTGGTATATCTTGAAATAGTGTGATGCCTCAAGTTTTGTTCTTCTTTTTCAAGATTGCTTTGGCTATTCAGGGTCTTCTGTGGCTCCATACTTATTGATATTTTTTAATACCTTAATAGATGATCATATATTTTTAAAAACCCATAGATAATGAAAAAGGATGTGTTTTCTCTGTAGGGTACAACATTTTATGCATATTTATAAATCAACTCTCCCATGTTGTTTCTCTCTCTTTTTACCTAAAGCGGTTTACCTGCCAGTTACATTCCTCCCACAACCAATACTTCTGCTAGTTTCCTTTTTACTTGCTTTCCTCTCTTCTCGAGCTTCTCTGAATTGCTGCTTAGATAAGGCACAATAGAGGTAGATGACAGCTTCATATAGCCCCCTGTCTTAATTCTGTAAAATGTAATTTATTTTAGAAATGGCTAATTTGCTTCTTTTCACTAATATTATCAAGTATCTTGGACAAATATGCTTCTTTAATAAAGTATTAGGTACTACATTTACTCAAATAATAATTAGGGCTATCTTGCAAGTTATAGTTTCACTATAAATCCTTATTCTTAAAAAGAATTTTTAACTAATTTCAATAATAAAATTTGGGGTTTTTTAAATTAAAATTTTAGATACTAGTGTACCTTGTACCCAAAAACCTTATATAGCCTTTCTATATTTTCCAGTGTTGATAATAAACATTTTTCCATTATTATGGCATATTTCCACTATTTTAAATTTTTTAAATTTATATCAGTACTTTATAAACTTTAAATAAAATTATATATACTATTTTATAAATTATAATTTCAAGTACCACCTAAGAAGCTATGTAATGTTTTCTAACAAATCCTAAGTTTTTCATTTTATAAAATATAGCCTCTTGTAATTAGGGCAAAACTGGAAAGTTAAAAATGAGATGTAGGTCTGCAGCTGGTGAAGAAACATGTTAAAAACCCCATAGAGTTAAAAATTATAGAGGCTGAATTCTTGGCCAGAAGATGTTTTCCCAATGTCAGGTTAATAATTTGGTGTGTCTGGCACTGTGGTTCAACTGTGAAAACAAGAGAACTCCAACAAGATGGGATTGTTGTGGGGGAGGGGGAAGAAGAAAGCCAAGAAGGGTGAGGAGGACATGATTTCAACATCTGAAACTCAACTTTATAATGAGAAACAGAGGAGACATGATGTCATACTGTAGAAGGTGACTCCACTGTATTTTTTTTTTTCAAGCTGGCTTGACCTGAGGTTTTCAACAAAGTCCAGATGGAAAGAAGGGAGAAATCCGTATACTCCAACTTTGAAACAAAGACTTAAAACAGGGGGTTTCTCACTCATGAATTTAACATGCTTGCACTTAAGGCAGACCAAGTAAAGCCACCTCATTATTCCCTCCTCCTGGCCTCCTTACCCCAAATCTGTTAACCTCACTCTGAATCTGCAGGATGCTGGCTGGCCTGGGTAGTCACCTAACCACTAACCGAGGGAGGAGGTTCCTTCTTTCCCACTGATGGAAAAGTCATCTATTGCCTTTCATCAACTCTAAAGACTCAGGTTTGGTTTATTGTGTTTAGTTTTTGTTCTTGTTTTGTTTGGTTTTCATATTTTACCACCTCTGCAATCAGGATGGATCTTACAATCTATGATGCTTTGTGGTCTGACTGGCAAAGATTTTCTGTTGTTGTTCGCCTGGCTGCTTGCTGTTGTATTTGCTAACGTTGTCTTAGAATTTATAAAATATAATTACTCTGATGGGGTGACTGATGAGGCACAAGGGCTTTATCTGCTTTGTTTTGCTTGGCTTTGCTTTTATTCCCGGGTGACATCCTTTTGTTTTTAAAGTTTATTTATTTGAGAGAGAGAGAGAGAGAGCGAGCTTGTGAGGGAGAGAGAGAACACCAAACAGATTCCTTGCTGAGTGTGGAGCCCCACATGGGGCTCGATCTCACCACCCTGAGATCAGGACCCAAGCCAAAACCAAGAGTTGGACGCTCAACTGACTGAGCCACCCAGGCGCCCCCTGGAATGACATCTTGGTTGAAGAAGACACCCAGAAAGGAGCTCCCTAGGAGCTGGTCTGTGTTCAGTGAAAATTCAGCACTTCTGTGGCTGCCCTCGATTATGCAGCATAAAGCCAGCAGTCATTGCTCACCTGGGGGAAGGCTGCCCATCTTCCCTGAAAGCTCTAGGGAAGAAGTGTATCAACTTGCATAAGAAGCCCAGAATCTACAAGGTGGAAAGGAAGGAGACTGCAGCCCCTGTCCCCCTAAAAATCCAAGGCCATGGAAATGTGGGAAGGACCAAGGTGTTATTGAGCAAGAAATACTGGAAGAAAGTGACACAAAAGGAGAAAACTTTGAGAGAAAACCAAAAAAGGCTCTTTTTTCTTGAATAGGCGGTGCAGCCTTAAGCTAAGCCTAGGTTTTAGGGAGGAAAGCCCCGGTGGCTAGGGCAATATGCCCTGCAGCCTCGTCCACTCTAGCCCGGTGCAGAGCTGTTTGGAGAATAGCGACCAAGCCCAGAACGCAACAGCCCAGCCAGGAACTGCCGCAGTACTGGCAGGAAGCCAGACCTTTACGAGCATTTCCTCAGCTGCAGACAGGCCCCCATCCGGCTGAGCAAGACTGGCCTTGTAACAGCAACAACACATGGCAGAAGCCAAAGCAAAGGCACCAATAAACCAAATCAATTTGCCAGTCCCCCTTCTCCACCTGGCGTTAGGAGGTAAGACTGACACCCTTTGGATCAGGTACGCCTCTGCGTTCATGAAAAATTATTAGAAAAATAAGATACTTGTCAATCTATGTATCCCAGGTACTAGAGCAGACCATTTGCCTCACAAGTAGTTAGTACCTGACCTGGTACAAATCAGATACCATAGAAGAAACTTAAAATGCTCCCAGTGATCAGGGACAAGTTGTAATTATTCTGAGGAAACAAAGTCACAAAGGTTTAGAAAAAAAAGACATTTTCCAAACACAGAAAGCTAGGAAGCAGTGGATTAAAAATTCAAATGAAGTCCAACCTGACTTGGTAAGTCATATTCTTTTTACAGCTTCATCCTGGACATGTCTGGAAAGACAATGGTCTTTCCACAAGGGTCAAGCTCTTCAGAGATCATCCATAATGCTTAACTGATTGTTTTACTCTGGATTAGAAAATACAATCCGGGTTTGGAATATGAAGAGGAAACAGTTGGGCTTAGAACCAGCCATCCGTTCCAGTGATCCAGAAGTCTCCAGTCAAATTTTCTTAGTTTCACTGTGAACTGATTGATATGAGGCTTGACAAATTTGGGAGTTCCCGAAAGTCTCTAATGAGAGGTTTTCTGAAAAATAAAGGAGACCTTGACTCTGCTTCCTCAGCTCACACAAGATACTATAGAGAAGTCCTAAAAAACCTGTCTTGCAGAATCTTGTTTCATGGGTTGGTAAGGAAAGGTAGAGGGGTTTGTCACTAATCTAAAATCCACCTGTTTGGTTGCCTGAGGGGAGGAGGAGTGGGAGAACAGGGGAACCTATGAAGGGGAGTGGGAAGTACAGGCTTCCAGTTATAGAATGAATAAGTCAGGAAAATAAAAGGCACAGCACAGGGAATATAATCAATAATATTGTCGCAGCTCTGTATGGGGACAGATGGTAACTACACTTGCGGTGAGTGGAGCCTAAGAGAAATCAAATAGGTGAGCGGAGCATAAGAGAAATCGAATAACTTTTTTATATTACCTGAAACTAATGTAACATTGTATGTCAGATATATTTTTTAAAAAATTTTAATAAGTAGAAATAAAATCCATCTACTAAAGGAAGGATGAGGCACTTCTGGAACTTTCTGGACATTGAACTTCTTAAGGCAAAAGAGACCACTAACATTTTTGCATTATTTTTACATCCTTTTTCTTATGATAAACTGTGACATGACTTTATGTGAATGGTGGATTAAAATCAATTTCCACAAATAAAAGGCAAGACAATATTTGATCCATAATCTTCCCATGAAGTGATAAGGAAAGTTACCAGTTCAAGTTACTGTTTTCAGTCATAGCTAGCAAAAAAAATCATAATTAGTACCACACATGGAAATAGTTGTATATCCTTCTGCTTAACATTACATCATGCGTTTTCCCTGAGCCATTACAAATTTCCAGAATGTGCCAAGCTTGTAATTTTGGGTACAGGCCATCAAGGATTCTAATCATGGAACAGAGACTAAAAGAACATAGTGCTTGCCTGCTACTATGTTCGTAGGAAAAGGCAACCAAAGTCAACAAGATGAGGGCACGCTTGAGAGGCAATGGAAACTTGAAGTATTATTTCAAAAGGCATGAGTAGGAAACAACAACAAAAAAATTCAGAAAACATCTGCTCCCCAAACATTAGGGAACATGGGTTAAACTAGTTAGGGATTTAAAACTCTATAGAGATTTACTGCAATAATGACACCCAGAGGGAGGGAATCTTTTATAAACAGGGTGATTACATAATTTATCATTCATTCTGGAACACTGTTGATAATTGCATTGGGACAACAATGGTAAACCAGGACATTCCTAGGGAAACTGAATAAATAGTTGCCTTATTTATAGTTCTTTTACAGCCAATCAAGAAGATACAAAGGTGAAGAGTTCTTACGAGCTCCCAGACTGCTTGGATATTAGTGCATGGGCAATGTATACTAAAGGGGCATCAGCAATTCTGATTCTGTTTCACTGTTTTGGCTATGCTACTCAAAGCCGGAAGCAATGCTTCAGTATCATAAACATACATACACACACACACACACACAAATGGTCCAGTGGGATTCATGAGGCAGAAACTAGAAACTTCCCTAGGGGGTGATGGTACACAAGGGTCCATTATGCAATGCTTTTTCAGTGGACACTGGATGGTTATGTCAATCCCCACATTCATCCCAGAGCATCATCACCATGATTCCAGGTTTTCCCTAGGTCCTTTTTCCATTCTCCATCACAGGAACACTAAGCAGAGAATGAGATTTTGGTGGGATGAATGAATGAGAATTAGTGAAAGATGGGGTGGATTGTGTGGGAAAAGACCTGGATTCCAAAGGTTGTGGGGTTGGCGTCTCCCACCATGAGTCCTTAGAGAGACACGGGTAGCACGCAACCATCTGCCTGCAGGAGATGCTAATGTGATGGAGGCAGAGAGATGGACTTCCCGGGGTCTGAATTAAGTGCTAAGAAGTTTTTTTCCTAGCAGAATGAGGACAGGCTGAGAAACCCATCACCAGCTAAGGTCACATCAAAGGATCAGTCTGGCACACGGCTGCTGCTGCTGCCACCAAAAAGGTTACACAATCTGCCCAAGATCCCACAGCTGAGAATGGTAGAGTGGGGACTTAAACCCGGCTGATCTGATCCAGACTCTTCACTACCCAATTCAGATATGTAGAATCTGTAAAATCTACCGTACTGGGGGGTATGTATGATATCTTTGTGGTAGAGGGAATGACTGCTTCAAACACTCTTGCTGGCATTTTTTAATGACCTTGTGTTTAATCTGAAAGCTTTCTGAACAACTGGTTCTCTAGGGTGTCTTGTCACTCTTAGGGTACAATGAAGACATGGGCCAGAACAATCTTCTACCACATCTTGACTAATGTGTATAATAATACAAACAAAAGAGAGAATGCCTGCATATGCAGCAGTATTCATTGGCAGTAAAAACTGATGAGAAATCTAGGGCACAAGGGGTGCCTGGGTAGCTCAATTGTTAAGCGTCTGCCTTCGGCTCAGGTCATGATCCCAAGGGTCCTGAGATCGAGCCCCACATCAGGCTCCCTGCTCAGCAGAGGGCCTGCTTCTCCCTGCTCAGCAGAGAACCTGCTTCTCCCTCCCCCACTCCCCCTGCTTGTGCTCTCTTTCTCTCTCTGTCAAATAAATAAATAAATAAATAAAATCTTTTAAAAAAATCTAGGGCACAAGATTGGGAAAATGGTATATTTGTCATCAAAATAAAGGAGACAAATAATTTAAATGACTTGGTAATCAATTTAATTAGGCAATCAGATATTATTGTCTTAAATCAACCACGCTCTACAATTATCCTTCTCTAAGTAGTATTTTGTGTCGACAATCTCTCTCTCTCTCTCTTTCCCTCTGCATTACTTCAAAGTAAAACAGATGGTCCTTTATTTCTACGCCATGTTTCCTGTTCCTTAATAACTCAGCTTTTTGGATGGAGTCAATGTATAGCATAAATTCTATTTTGTCTCGCCGGAGTGAAATTCCAGTAGTCTACCACCTTTTTTTCTGTGACCAAGCTTTCTGGCTGAGCATTAACAACCTTCTTTATAAAAGACAGAGACCAGGAACATGAAGAATATCAAAGCTAAACAATGAGCACACAGTTATTAAGCATGAGAACCCAAATTTGTTTGACAGAAAAGATGTCCTCCATGTGTTACATACATGACCCTGAAGCATTGACTTCTCAAAGAATTTTCACTGAGATTTGTAACAGTTATACCGACTTACACAAGATCAATATGTTATTTGGGGATTCCAGGTTAAATATTTATAAAAGTAGAAGAAATTATTCACTAGCCTTATTTTCTTTTTAGGACAGAGAGAGTGCCTAATGGTGTATGGAGCACAAACATTTTAAGAAATAATCTATATCTTTTCACATTCTTGAGTACTTCTGGGGAAAGATTATTTTACACAGAGAACTGTCTGGAAATTTCCCTCAGTCTTGAAAAAGCTCTCTGAATGATTATACTTTTGAGAATGTGGACATAGTAAGATCTCATAGCAACTATGGCAGCACCCAAAATGTTTGCAGTTGAGCATAATTCTTATAGTATACTGAAGTATTCTGCAGATTATAGGACAGAGCAAGCCTCTTTGTCATTAGAGCAGGACTATTTGGTAATGCTGAGACAGGATGACATGGTGATAAAACAGAGAATGTGGAGATAGACAGGTCAGGGTTGAAAAAACAGTCGAAAATGCCGGTATGTCCATCTCTAAGCCCCTGACAACCCTTCGTCTACAGAGATAGAAGCATTTCCTTCCTCAGGGATACTATCTCAGAATGAGTGAAGAGTCTGCAAATGCTAGGATCGGCTAGGTGCAGTGTAAACCTAAAATTATTACTTCTTCTATGGGTCACAGTTCATTCATTCTTGACTGCGGGATAAATATGATAGTGTTTACCCAGGATCCTGAGTGGACAATGAGCCTAATAATATACTGAAAGGGTTCAGTGTTTGCAACCTGGCTTGGAAATTCTGGGTATTATTACTTTTTGAAGTTATATATTATTTTAGTCTCGGCAATTTGGCTACTTTTGTTAAAGTAAAAACTCATTTCATGTATTCATTTATTATTGCTGTTCCTCCAAATTCCAAAAAGGATTTTAAGAGTCTGAAAAAGAAATGAGAGACTAACAGAGACATTGTAAGAAGTGGTAGAATAAGTAATTACGTGATAAAACTATGTTGAGGAAAAAAAAATTTTTTAAGTAGGCTTCATACCTAGCATGGAGCCCAATGTGGGGTTTGAACTCACTACCGTGAGATCCTGAGATCAAGACCTGAGTTGAAATAAAGAGTGGGACACTTAGGTGAGCCTGGGTGGCTCAGTGGGTTAAAGCCTCTGCCTTCGGCTCAGGTCATGATCTCAGGGTCCTGGGATCGAGCCCCGCATCGGGCTCTCTGCTCAGCAGGGAGCCTGCCTCCCCTCTCTCTCTCTGCCTGCCTCTCTGCCCACTTGTGATCTCTGTCAAGTAAGTAAATAAAATCTTAAAAAAAAAACAAAAAAAGAGTGGGACACTTAACTGACTGAACCACCCAGGTGCCCCGAAGAAGAAAAGTATTTCAATTGAACACAGGACTTAGATATTTCCACCAGATAAAAGAAAATGTAAGACTTTGGTATAAAATGGCGTCTAGGGATGCCTGGGTGGCTCAGTTGGTTAAGCTGCTGCCTTTGGCTCAGGTCATGATCCCAGGGTCCTGGGATCAAGTCCCACATTGGGCTCCTTGCTCAGCAGGGAGCCTGCTTTTCTCTCTGCCTCCGCCTGCTGCTCTGCCTGCTTGTGATCTCCCTCTCTCTCTCTCTGACAAATAAATAAATAAAATCTTTAAAAAAAATTAAATTGGCATCTACTTTGCAACTTCTGTAGCAATTTTTCCTGAAAACATTCTCACACTGTGGTGAAGATTCAGGAAACTATGAAACCAGCAGTCAGATTAATAGACACTATAGTGGAAATATATGGAAGGAAAGGAATTCCCATTGACTAAAATGTCAATGGAGCTGGATTGAGAAAAAATAATCCGGAGCTTCTCAAGCCTTATCAAGTGAAAGAGAGGGCTCGGCTGAGTTGAAAAATGACAATACAGACACTTTATCCTTCTTCTGCTCTCTTTCTCTGGTCCCACACAAGGAGAGCTATATCACAAAGGCAAAAATTTCAGAAGAATGTATAATGCCAGCTCTGGTGTTTCACATGCTCATTGGCTCACGGAGTGGAAATGAGAGAAAAGCACACCTTGTTCCAGCAGAACGCATGGACCATCGTGCCATTTTGGCTAAGAGGCACCCAATAAGATCATGCCAAGATTCAAGGAGAATCCACTTATCTTGACTGATGAGATAAACACCAGGTTTGAGTAGGTCTTGCCACTGATTAAAAAGAATAAGAAGGGGCACACAGGTGGCTCAGTCAGTTAACACCTGCCTTTGGCTCAGGTCATGATCCTGGGGTCCTCAGGTCATGATCCGGGGTCCTCAGGTCCTTGGGCTCCATGCTCAGCAGAGAGCCTGCTTCTTTCTCTCCCTCTCTCTCTCCCTCTGGCCCTCCCTGTACTGCTCATGCTCTCTCTCTCTCTCTCTCTCTCTCTCAAATAAATAAATCTTGAAAAAAAAAAGAAAATGTTTAATGTCAATTTTTAAGGTAGTTTAAAAATATAAATAAAATATTTTAATTTAGATGTTTAATTAAAATTGTTTTAAATTTAAAATTTTTATTTTAAATTTTTGAAAAAATTTATAGCTTCAAATTTCTTCCAAAACACAAAAAGAAAAAGAAAAGGTAAACAGGCCCTGTGGAAAAAATAATGTATCACAAGGAAAACATAATATCAATCTGATAATCTAAAAGAAACTTTCCTATCTTTGAAAAAGATATTTGGTGGGAAGCAAAGGATAATTTCATAAAACTTGGCATCTTCAATAAGATGCAAGACAACAGAGCAATTATGAAAGAAGGACAACAGGAAGAGGTAAAATAATACAACAAATTGAGAAGCCCAGATAGAGGTAAAATAATGCAACAATTAAGAAGCCCAGATAGTAATTAGAGATGAGCAGGGGCTGGAGTGAGAGGGAGAAGAACAAAAAAGAAACTGGTACTGAACTAGCAGATTTAAGACCTGCAAAGAGAAGAAGTGACGTGGCAAAGAAACCAAATGTGGAAATCAACTTGAAGAATCTTCCCAAAACAGAGTTGTAAAGGACAATGAACTATCTATCATGTGGGAAGTTATGTTGAGGACTTTTATGATAGTCTAACCAAGGAATTAATGATGGTCATACCTACAAAACCAGAACAATTTTAAGTCACATAACTTTTTGAGCTTAAAAACACAAAGATTAGAATATTTCATATCAAAAGTAATTAACATGTTTTATGTGAAATTAACAAAAAGATCTATGCCAAAATTTCTGAATTACAAGAATAAAGAAAATACCCTGTAAGATTGAGCCCCATGCTGGGCTCCATGCTGGGTGTGGAGCCACCTTAAGATTCTCTCTCTCCTTGTCCCTCTGCCCCTCCCACCCTCTCTCTAAAACTAAATTTTTAAAAAATATATATAGGGGCACCTGGGCGGCTCAGTGGGTTAAATAAAGCCTCTGCCTTCAGCTCAGGTCATGATCCCAGGGTCCCAGGATGGAGCCCTGCATTGGGCTCTCTGCTCAGCAGAGAGCCTGTTTCCCCCTCTCTCTCTATGCCTGCCTCTCTGCCTACTTGTGATCTCTGTCAAATAAATAAAATCTTTAAAAATATATATATGTATACATATACGTATATCTTTTAAGCTTTATATATATATATATATATATATCTCCTTTAAGCTCTATATATATATGTGTGTGTGTATATATATATATATATATATACATATATATATATGTATATATATATATCTCCTTTAAGCTTTCAGGGGCACAAAGGAAATTTAAAAGACAACAGCAATGATAAGAAAGAAAGAAAGAAAGAAAGAAAGACAGACGGCTGGCTGGCCCTGACATTATGCTGGCCTCAAAATTTTCTCCAATAAAAAAATGCCAAAACAAAATAGAAAAGTCTCTAGGATTTTCTGGAGGTAAAGTCCTAAAACAAGAATATTATTTACACATGGGTAGTTGTTCCTTTGTGAAAGAAAAAAAAATTCATCTTTCCAGATATACAAAAACCCAGGAAAATAGGAAATCCAAGTGTCTTTTTTTCCTTAGAATAAATTTTTCCTTTCTAATTATAAAATGTATATAACAAATGTATTAGAAAAAGAATATTCAAATAAGCAACAGGAAAGATGGCAATGACCCGTAAATCTACCCCCCCAAGATGACCTTCTAGTTTCAGGTAGCAATATGTCCCAATATGCCACCCATCTCATTAAAATCCTCCTACAGCATCATTCACAATGTTGGGATTAGAAGTTAGAGTTCATGGCAATGAACTCCAATATAGAAAATAATGAATTATGGGTGTGCCACCATTTATCTAACCTATTCCCTGTGACCCAAATGTGCATTTGGTCAAAAGTCCAATACCGTCCCTCAAGATTTTGTATATTCCTAGGGAATTAAAATTCCAATGTTACCTCTAGCTTTGAACTCTAGCTCTCCACTGAGTTCACTTAGAATAGCCTTGGCATATACTGTATCTGACCCTGTCACTTCTCTGCTACAAACCTTATAATAAATAGTTTTTCATTGCCCTTGTAATAAAGTATAAATTACTCAGCTTGACTTACAAATCCTGCCTGTGCCTCCAGCCTCATTTCCAGACACTGCCACCTCCCACTGTTGACTCTCCTTTTCCCTCCATTCCAATCACATGAACAATTGATTCTAGTTTCCCAAACAAGTCACATTCCCTCTTTCCTCTAGACCTCTGGCAAGTTGTCCAAAAAACATTTACTAATCTATATTTCTAGGCACCTTGCTAGAGATGTAAAGGGCCTGGTCTTAGAACAGAAAAATGAGATTATGCAGCAAGAACACAGATTTTAGTATGTCTAAAAATTTAATATGTGACAAAGTATCACACACCAGTGGAAACATAATGAATTATCTAATAAATATTGTGAGAACACTGGCTTCTGTTGGGAAGAAAAAAAAAGTCAAGAATAATAAAGATGAAAGCCCCTCCTAATACTACATATAAAAATTAATAAGCCAGATTTAGAAGTTAATGCAGCTATGAAACCCTTAAAAACCAGAAGATATTACAACTGTTACTTAACTTATCTTGAGGGGTGGAAAGAATTCCTAAGAATACAGCAATAGAGATATGATTAAAGGAAAAATTTAACAGATTCGATAACATAAAAATTGAGAACTTTGGCAATTAGGGAAAACAAAGAGCAAATAACAAACTGAGCAATATGGTTTGAGTTGTAATGAATGCTTTGTGTTTTCGGGGACTCCCAGCTCACTTAGAGGGAAGGTCCCAGTCCTTACAACCCAGCAGTTGCATGACCTCATCTCCTCCACTCTTACCTTCCCTGCCAACTCCCTTGACTCATGGCCACATGAAACCGTCCATCCTTCAACCTGTCCTTCATGCTTCTACCTCAATGCCTTAATCCTTGCTATGCTTTCCTCTGGGATTCCTCTATCACCAATTACCTCTTAATCCTGCTTCTGCCTTTGCTTCTTCCCTACTGCTGCTGTAACAAATTACCACAAGCCGGCGGCTTTAAAATGACATAAATATATTATCGTACATTTCTGAAGGTCAGAAATCTTAAAATCCAGCTGCCAGCAGGGCTGCATTCCTTCTGAAGCTCTAGGGGAGAATCTGTTTGCACGCCTTTCTCAACTTCTAGAAGTTGCCTGCATTCCTTGGTTCACGGCCCCTTCCTACATCTTCAAGCCATCAGCACAGCATCTTCAAATCTCCCTGACTCTACTTCCCCATGCTGCATCTCCTTCTCTGACTGACCCTCCTACCACCCTCTTAGAAAGACTCTTGGGCCCCTGCTTGTAATAATCCCTTCCATTGAGTCTAACCTTCCCATCTCGAGATCATTAATCACAACTGCACATCCCTTTTACATGTAAGGTAACATATGTACAAGTTTCAATGATTCAGACATAGAAATCTTTGGAGGGGGTATTATTCTGTCTACAAAATTTCCTCCAGAGATTTGCTCAAATGTTACTTGGTCAAAAAGACGATGCTATGCCTAAATACAACAGAAAGACCTTCTGTTCCCCCCTAAACCTATGCTTCTCGCTGTGTTTTATTCTTCTGTTGTAGTACTTTACACCAACTAATTTATTTTGTATTAACTACCCATGTATTCCCATAGCTGGAAGAGTAGGAAGCACACGGTAGGTCCTCAATACATGTTTGCTGAATAAATAAATGAACCAGAAAAAAATAAAATGATTTGTTTCTAGAGCAAACAAGAAAAATACCAGAGATGACAAATTCTCTCTTGTATCAAAAAAAAAAAAAAAGAAAAGAAAGGAAGAAAGGATGGACTGTTTCTTCTCAAATAGCTGTTGAATTATGAAAGTTCCCTATTATCAGTCTGTAAAACTTTCTCTCAATCATGCATCAGGTTTTCTTCAAATTTGGGGCAGCGCAGTGTAAGTCACTGTAATGAAAAAGAAGTGAAAAGTCTGTACATTTCTCAAGAAAACTCTCAATTCTTACATGTTCTTCCTGCTTCTATGGTAACCTAAGGAAGGTAACTCTAAGCAAAATCAAAAAGGGAGAAGGAACGTTGAGCCCACATGGCCAGTTCACAACAAAAGTCTGTTCTGCTGTGATCTGTAGTCTGTTATTCAGCAGGAAAGAATCTTGGAAAAACAAGCATCTTGTTCTTGGAATGTCAGAGAGAATCAAAATAATTCAAAATCCAATCAGTGGCTTTGAACTAAACTCTTTTTTCCTGCTAGATCTGGACAAAAATCCTCACACAGTAGAGTTTGTAGAGCTGGAGACTACTGGAATAATGAGCAAGTCTAGGAAACCCTGAACCACAATGGCTTGCTAAGAGTTGGGGATGATGCAGGGCTGTAGGGGGAGACCAACAGAGAGGATGGAAGAGGGAATGATGTGTGAAATGCAAGAATGGATTCTGGCAAAGGAAACTGCCTGCTCTGGGATCTGCAGAGCAGAATAGTAACACTGGAAACCTTCGCTTTTATTTTTCCTTAAAATGTATGAAGCCACATAATTGTTCCTGTCACTCTTGCTGTATAAAAAGTATCCCAAGGTTTAGTGGTATAAATACAATCATTTGATTTTGCTCACAATTTTGAGGGTCAGGAATGTAGGAAGGGCTTTGCTAAGTCTCTCTTTGGGGACTCTCATGCCATGGCATTCAGATGTCAAATGAGGCCACAGTCACCCAAACGCTTGCCTGGGTGGACAGCCAAGTTGCCTCAACCACATGGTTGGCAAGTGTTCACCTCTGGCAGGGTCTTTATTGTATTCAGTATATAATTATTGAACACATATCACCTGCTAAGCCCCGTGCTAAGTAATTAGAATTATTACTTACTGAAATAGGAAAAAAGAAGGAGGGAAGGCTATTTTCGTTTGTCACGTTCCACCTTAAAAATAATGTTCTTTTTGGCATGCAGATAAACTGTGGTTCACTCTGACTTTTGTCCTCCAAAAGTTCAAGTATGTACATATGTACGTCTTTATTTATTTAAGATTTTGTCTATTTATTTGACAGAGAGAGACACAGCGAGAGAGGGAACACAAGCAGGGGGAAGTGAGAGAGGGAGAAGCAGGCTCCCCGCCAAACAGGGAGCCCAATGTGGGGCTCGATCCCAGGACCCTGGGATCGTGACCTGTGCCGAAGGCAGATGCTTAACGACTGAGCCAGGCAGGTGCCCCCAAAAGTTCAAGTATTTAAAGACAGAACTTAAAACATGAGGTTCATAAATCGATATTTGAGGACCGCAGGAAGAAGACAGCGGGGCTCTCACTCGCTGCCCACCCAATCCCAGAATCATGTTCCCCTGGATACAGTGAAAAGCAAAGAAAGTGGAAGAGGTATGCTTGGGACTTACCTCCAAAGTGGGGCCCAGAAGCAAAGTGGTTCCCTCAATATAGCAATTAAGCGGGGGTCCCCCAGTTGGCAGAGACTATGTAGAAGACACGGGGCTTTGAGCACTTGGTCCTGCAATGACCAAGGAACAGAGAAGCCTCCCACTAATACCTTAGCTCAGTGTAAGCCCTCTCGAAATTCAACACAACCCCAGGAGAATTGGAGTAGACCTCGTAAAAGCTAACGATAGGTTTTCTACCTGCCAGACATGAATGGACTAGAAACAGAAATCTATTTAAGTAATCAAAAGTAACACATAGCTCTTCCTCATCTTCCCTTCCCCTTCACCACACTCTCTGCCTCTGTGGTCACATTGTTTCCTCCACTTCTGTCTCTGTATCTGTTTACTCTCCCTTTGCTTCTGTCTCATAAGGATACTTGTGAAGGCAATTGGGGCCCACCTGGATAATGCAGGATAATCTCTCCATCTGAAAATCCTTAACTTAATCATACATGTAAGGACCCTCTTTCCCTATGTAACACTCAGTTTCTAGAGAGTAAAACCTAGTACCGTGAGGGCTATTATCCTGCCCATCCCACCCACTAAAGTATTTGGGGGTAATGGAGCATCAGGTTGACAAATTTCTCTGAGGTTTTTTTTTTTTAAAGATTTTATTTATTTATTTGACAGGGAGTAGGCAGAGAGGTAGGCAGGGGGGTGGGCAGGCTCCCCGCTGAGCAGGGAGCCCGATGCGAAGCTCGATCCCAGTACCCTGGGATCATGACCTGAGCTGAAGGCAGAGGCCTAACCCACTGAGCCACCCAGGTGCCCCAACAAATTTCTCTTAAATATTTTGAGAAAAATAGTTATTTGTTCTGTACTTCAACTTTTTAATAACTTTGTTTCAAAATAAACAAGATAGTTCAATTGTAGTCTGAGACTCTACTCACTGCATGATGTCTACTTGTACATAGTTCCATACACAAAGAAGTTCAGGTTATGTGCCCAAGGACACAGAGTCTCTTCTGATCTACTTGCTAAATCAGGAGGCAAAAGAAATTTTCTACTGCTTTTGTGCCAGCTTTGGAAGAATGCTCCCCCTCCCAAAACTCTCTTCCATCTCTCCCTTTCTCTCCCCCACCCACCTTTTTTTTTTTTTTTTTTTTTTGAGAGTGAGAGAATGAGCATGTGAGTGGGGGAGAGGGGCAGAAGGAGAAGTAGAGAAAATCTCAAGCCAACTCTGCACTAAAACAGAGCCCTACTCAGGGCTCAATCCCACAACCCAGAGACCAAGAATGGAGCCAAAACCAAGAGTTGGCCATTCAACCGACTGCTCTACGCAGGTGCCCCTCTTCCATCTCTTTTTAAATCAACTTTACTCATGTGTATTTCATAATAAAATGTGTAGTTATTCAGTATACACTTCAATGAATTTGATAAATATATGTAACTTTATAACCACTACCCCAATCAAGATATAGGAAATTTCCAATGACCCTTGTGCTCCTTCCCAGCCCAATTGGGGAATATTACAAATTAAGTTTACATGAATGTTCATGTTAAAGCTTTTATGCATGTGGCTTTTCATTTCTCTTGGATAAACACCTACAGTAGACTTGCTAGCTCATAAGGTGCATGTATTTTTAATCCATGCTCTCTTTTGTGCCAATACATTACTCATAGGGGGTTCTTTTTCTCTAGTTTCCTCAGTAATGAGTTGTTAATCATCTTTAACCAGTTTGACTATCCATCCCTTTCTTCCTTGGTATGCCAAACCACTGTTCCTTTACGCGGTCTTTAATCAGTTTAACTGTTCCTTTCTTCCTTGGTATATCCCACTTTGGCCATTGCTCCACTTGCTCTGTGCTGGCATATTTACTTCTCACGTCATGGAATGTATCGTTGATTCATCATGGTTATCTTTGCAATTTATTGTTTAGGGAAGAATGTGCTTCCCTCCAAAATTTGCTATACAGTGCAGGCTTAAGTATGTGATGCTGCAGCTCCCTGTGTCTCTATCCCGAGCTGGCTCTGTCAATGGCCTTTTTTCACAGGCAATTCTGTCCTTTCTAACCCAATGATGATCCTTTAGGGAAATGGATAAAAGGATATAAATGCTCCTTTTGTCCTTCAGTATGTGCCTGAAAGATGTCATGTTGCTTCTTTGGTCATGAATGGGGTCATTCATAATTTTCCCAGGTAAGTATGCCACTGATGTTGCCGTATAATCACTTCATACATGATACTACGTAGGGTACAATTACTATGTCAACTGAAGTTTTCTGCATTTAATCCCATCAAAAATAACGATATGAGAATACTATGAAGAATTGTTCACAAAGGAAAATGGATGTGAAAAAAAGCTAAACATGTACTTGAACTGAGCCTGACTCATCTCCCAAATTTGTATGTTGAGTACAAACTCTCTCCATATACTTGAAGTCATCAAATCACTAGAATGTCCTAGGATTAGGATAGACATCAATTAAAAGACAGCATAAAAAGCTCTTGGACTATGATGGAGGTACATCTGCTTTTCATAAATAAACTGAATTCCTTTACCTGATTATCCATTTCCTTCCTCAGTATTAATTTTACAGGAAAAAAAAATGAAGATCTTCAATAGAAGCCTTGAAGAGGGGCCTGGCTGGCACAGTAGGTTAAGCATCAACTCTTGGTTTCAGCTCAGGTTTTGATCGCAGGGTTGTGAGATGGCCTCGTGTTGGGCTCCCCGCTCAGTGCAGAGTCGGCTTGAGTTTCTCTCTCTCCCTCCCTCTACTCCTTCCCCCCACCCAAGCTCTCTCTAAGATAAATAAATAAATCTTGAAAGAAGGGAAGGAAGGAAGGAAGAAAGAAAGAGAAAGAAAGGAAGCCTTAAATATTTAATTTGTAGCAGCCTTTGTCTTTAAGGAAAAAAATCATTTTTATAATATATTGTTTCACAAAGTGGTTTATGATAACATCTAAACTGTTTAGATTGCTTTGGAGACATGTTTTAAGCCTTCACTTGAAAAAACAAAACAAAACAGCTGAAACTTGCATTACAGTAACTCAGTGATCCCTGGATTCTGTGTGTTGTGGACTTACAAATGGTTTCATTTGCATTGCCATTGTGAATTTTTTTCCAGTGATTCTCTGCGACACAATGAATATCCATATTTGGGATATAAGAGGCCAGCCTCCAAATAAGGGCCTCCAAACTCCATTTGGGATGGAGTGGGATATAAGAGCCTCCAAACTCCATTATGTGAACAACCATTATTTCTTAAATATTGATTTAACATTCACAATGAAAGTATGAATGATTGTGTGGCATGACAGACCACCAGCCTAAGATAAGAACATCCTCTGGATCTAGATAAAAAGGCAGAAACAAAACCAGTGTTCTCGGAGCACCTGGGTGGCTCAGTGGGTTGAGGCCTCTGCTTTCGGCTCAGGTCATGATCCCAGGGTCCTGGGATGGAGCCCCACATCAGGCTCTCCGCTCTGCGGAGAGCCTGCTTCCTCCTCTCTCTCTCCCTGCCTGCCTCTCTTGCCTACTTGTAATCTGTCAAATAAATAAATAAAATCTTAAAAAAAAACCAAAAACAGTGTTCTCTGTCTGTGACCTTTTAAGACGAGATGATAGAACCTCATTCCTCCTTCCTTCCACTTCCTCTTCCCCAGCTCTCGGGATTTCCAGAAAAATTTCTGGATGGCTCCAGAAGTCTCTCTGCTGTGGCCAAGTTACTTCCTCATAGCTTATCTCATTCAGCCATGGCTGCTGTCTCTCCTAAGTCCCTGCCACTCCTGTTGCTCTGCAGTCCTGAGCAGCAGTAAGAGCAAAAGACATGAGGCATTCCCATCCCAGAAACGGGTTATAGTACTGTCAGAAGCCCTGAGACCCCAGAAGCATCTGGGTATAACTGTACACTCATTAACGGCTTTTTCTGATTCCTGCTTCCTAGGATGTGGCAGATCAAAAATCCATAAAGAGCAAAGGAGAACTTTCTACATTTTCTCAAAGCTAAGAAATAAATGATCATAATAAGTTGAAAAAATTGAAGCAGAAATGGAAAAACAAGTAATATGAGCTAAAGACATGGATAAGCTATAAATGTTATGGTGGTTGATCTGCTAATTCCTTTTACTGCTCTTTCTGTTCCACTAGTGAAAAGATTAGTAACACTGGAAACTTTCAAGGATGATGTTCAAATGCCTGGTAGTTTGAGGGTTTTTTTAACTGTAAATAATTTTTGGAAAAAATCATCTCTGGCATGCAACGATCTGGGAATATTTTCTGAAAAATAAGAATGCTTTTTGTTGGTATTGGTACTGGTTTTCAAAGATTACAAAAAACAGTAACATATATTATCCCATTTAATCCTCAAAGCAACTCTGCAAAGCATACAGGAAATTCATACTATGATCACCATTTTTTTAAAAGATTATTTATTTATTTGACAGAGCACAAGCAGGGGGAGCAGCAAGCAGAGGCAGAGGGAGAAGCAGACTCCCTGCTGAGCAGGGAGCCCAATGTGGGGCTTAACCCCAGGACCCTGGGATAATGACCTGAGCTGAAGGTAGACGCTTAACTGACTGAGCCACCCAGATGCCCCCTAAGACCACCATTTTAAGATGAGGAAACTGAGGACCAAAAATCATAAAGCTCTTGATCAAGATCTTATAAATAGTAAATGGCAATATTTGGCCTTGATCTCAATTCAGTGTATTTCCCATTAAACCATAATGCCCCTTCATTTAACTCTTTTTTCCTGGAAAAATCAAGGCATCCCTATTTTAAAAATCGAAAAGGTTGCTGGGTTTAAAGAAAAAAAAACCTTTTTTCCTTTTTAAAACTGCATGAACAACTGATCTTCTTTACAGAAAAACAAAAACCGTCAAAAGGAAAAGAGGGGGAAAAATCTCTGGGTTATCACCTAGAGACAAAAATAATACCTAGAATTAGTAACTTGGTGTATTTCCTTTCAGACTATTTCTTATGCAAGTTTGCCCATGTAAATAACTATATATTTGCTTACAAAAATTGTACCATCTTTATAGACTGCTTTTGTGCATTGCCTTTTGCACTTAATATACTTAGAACTTTTTATATCAATATTTAAACATCTATAACTATCATTTTAAAAAAAAATTTTTTTAATTTTATTTCTTTATTTGACACAGAGAGAGAGATCACAAGTAGGCAGAGCAGCAGGCAGAGAGAGAGAGGAAGCAGGCTCGCCGCTGAGCAGAGAGCCCGATGTGGGGCTCGATCCCAGGACCCTGGGATCATGTCCCGAGCCGAAGGCAGAGGCTTAACCCACTGAGCCACCCAGGCGCCCCTATAACTATCATTTTGATGACAACATATTATCTCATATTCTAGCTATATCTTAATTTATTTAATCAAACTCCTAAAATGCCAGATTTAGATTGTTTCCAAATTTTCTCTATTATAAATAAGTAATGTGAATATTTCCTTAAGAAACATCAGGCAAATCTAAACTGAAGAACATTCTAGAAAATAATTGCCTTTAATCTTCAAAAAAATCAATGTCATGAACATAAACTAAAAAATGAAGAATTGCTCCAGATAACAAAGAGATGAAAGAGACCAAGAAGTAAATGGCTATAAGGACATAATTGGATGCCAACAAATTCAACCTAAAAGACCTATCAAAATAACCTATAAAAACTGAAGCAGGAAGAAAAAGCTGAACAGACCAGTTACCAGCAATTATATTGAATCAGTAATTAAGAAAAAAAAAGCCTCCCAGGAAACAAAAGTCCAGGACTAGATGGTTTCGCAGGTGAATTCTACCAAATATTAAAAAAAATAGTTAAACAGTTAATACCTATTCTTCTCAAACTTTTCCATAAAATAAAGGAGGAAGGAAAACTTCCAAATTCATTCTATGAGGTGAGCATTTCCCTGATTCCAAAACAAGATAATTCTCTCTCTCTCTCTCTCTCTCTCTCACACACACACACACACACACACAGAAAGAACCATAGGCCAACATCTCTAATAAACATAGATGAAAAAAAAAATCCTCAACAAAGCATTAGTAAACCAAATCCAACAATACATTTAAAAAAATCATTCATCATGATCAAGTGATTTTTCCAAAGATGCAAGGGCAGCTCAGTATTCACAAATCAAGCAATGTGATACGTCATAACAAAAAGAGAGAGAATAAAAATCACAATAGACCCACAAAAAGAATTCAACAAAATATAAATTCCATAAAAACCATCACCAAAATAGATTTAGAGAAAACATACCTCAACATAATAAAGCCCTTATATGAAAACTCCACAGAGTATATCAAACTCAATGGTGAAAACTGAGAGATTTCCTCCCAAGGTCAAGAACAAGACAAGGATTTCTACTCTCACCACCTTCATTCAGCATAGTACTGGAAGTCCTAGCCACAGCAATCAGACAAGAAAAAGGAAGAAAGGGCATCTAAATTAGTAAGAAAGAAGTAAAACTTCCACTACTTGCGATGACATGATACTATATATCAAAACCCCAAGACATTCCACCAAAAAACTACTAGAACTGATAAAGGAATTCAGGAAGGTTGTAGGATACAAAATCAATGTATAGAAATCTCTTGCATTCCTATACACTACCAATGAAGCAGTAGAAAGAGAAGAAAATAATCTCATTTATAACTGCACCAAAAATAATACAGTACCTAGAAATAAACTTAACCAAGGAGGTGAAAGACCTGTACTCTGAAAACTATAAAACATCGATAAAAGAAATTGAAGGGTGCCTGGGTGGCTCAGCGGGTTAAAGCCCCTGCCTTCAGCTCAGGTCATGATATCAGGGTCCTGGGATTGAGGCCCACATTGGGCTCTCTGCTTAGCGGGGAGCCTGTTTCCCCCCACCCCCCTCTGCCTGCCTATCTACTTGTGATCTCTGTCTGTCAAATAAATTTTTAAAAAAGAGAGAAATTGAAGACGACACAAACAACTGGAAAGACATTCCATGCTCATGGATCAGAAGAACAAATACTGTTAAAATGTCCATATTTACCCAAAGCAATCTATAGATTTAATGCAAATCCTATCAAAATACCACCAGCATTTTTCACAGAATGAGTACAAACAACCCGAAGATTTGAATGGAACCACAAAAGACCCCAACTAGCCAAAGCAATCTCAAAAAAAAGAAAAGCGACACTGGAGGGATCACAATGCCAGATTTCAAGATATCTTACAAAGCTGTAGGAGTCAAAACAGTGTGGTACTGGCACAAAAACAGACATACAGATTAATAGAATGGAACAGAAAGCCCAGGAATAAACCCATGACTATATGGTCAATTAATCTTCAAGAAAGGAGGCAAGAATATGCTATGGAAAAAGACAGCTTCTTCAACAAATGTTGGGAAAACTGGACAGCAACACGCCAAAGAATGAAACTGGACCACTTTCTTACACCATATACAAAAATAAACTCAAAATGGATTAAGGTCCTAAATGTAAGACCTGAAACATAAAAATCCTAGAAGAGAGCACAGGCAGTAATTTCTATGATATCGGCCATAACAACATCTTTCTAGATATGTCTCCTGAGGCAAGGGGAACAAAAGCAAAAATAAACTATTGGGACTATGTCAAAACAGGAAGCTTCTGCACAGCAAAGGAGACAACCAACAAAACTAAGAACATATTTTTAAATGAAATATTCAATAAAGTATTTGTACCCAAGATATATAAAGAACTTAATTCAAACACCAAAAAAAATCAAATAATCCGATTAAACAATGGGCAGAAGATGTGAATGGACATTTCTTCAAAGAAGACGTACAGATGGCGAGTAGACACACGAAAAGATGCTCAACATCGCTCATCACCAGGGAAATGCAGATCAAAACCATAATGAAACATTACTTCACACGTGTCAGGATGGCTAAAATAAAAAACACAAGACACAAGTGTTGACAAGGATGTGGAGAAAAAGGAACCCTTGTGCACTATTGGTGGGAATGAAAACACATGCAGCCATTATGGAAGACAGTATGGAGGTTCCTCAAAAAATTGAAAATATAGCTACCATATGATCCAGTAATCACACTACGGGGTGTTTACCCTTAAAATATGAAAACACTAAGCTGAAGGGTGTATGCACCCTTATGTTTACTGCAGCATTGTTTACAATAGCCAAATTATGGAAGCAGCCCATGTATCTGCCAAAAGATGAATGGAGAAAGAAGATGTGATATATATGTGTGTGTACACACACACACACACACACACACACACACACACACACACACACACACACACATATATATATATATATATATATATACCAGAATATTATTCAGCCATAAAAAAGAAGGAACTCTTGCCACTTCCAACAACATGGATGGATCTAGAGAGTATAATGCTAAGCTAAATAAGTCAAAGAAAGACAAATACCGTATGACTGATTTCACTCATATGTGGAATTTAAGAAACAAAACTAATGAATGACGACAAAAAGACAAACCAAAACAATCAAACTCTTAACTAGAGAGAACAAACAGGTGGTCACCAGAGGGAAGGTGGGGGTGGGTGGTGCAATAAGTGATGGGGGTTAAGAGGACCCTTCTCTTCATGAGCCCTGAGTAACATATGGAATGGCTGAATCACTACGTTGTACATGTGAAACTAATACAACATGATACTGTATAATATACAGTATCATGTTGTACACCTGAAACAGTATAGCTAACTCTACTGGAATTAAAATAAAATATATTTAAAAGACACAATTACTTAACAATTAACAAAATTTGAATATGAACCATGGATTAGGTAATAGTGTTATATCAATGTTCCTGATATTATTCTATAAAAGAATGTCTTTACTCTTGGGAATTATGCATTGAAGTATTTAGAGGTAAGAAAGCATGATAACTTCAAGTTAGTCTCAAAGTGGCTCAAAAAGTTTACCCACATACTCACATACTCCACAGAGTGAATGGGAAAGCAGATAAGACAGTAATGTAGTAATGTAAAATAGTGGTGATTTCAGTAAAGAAGGTAAGGCAGCTGTTTGTGCTACTCTTACAACTGCTCTTTAAGTTTGAAATATTATCAAAATAAAATGTTACTCCTCTGGGAGTAACTCCCCTTTGTATAAGAGAATATCCTGATGAAAGTGGTATTTTACGAATATCAGTATAGCAGAGGTTAACAAGTTTAACCTCAGACACAAGTCCATTTTTTTTTTTTTTTTACAAAGCGGACACCAAGCAAGTGAGAAGGCACACACAGTTCTGTGTCTACTGCCTCCCAACTGCATATCCTATGCTTACAGTCACCCAACATAATAGCATGATGTTTGCACACAGCACCTGGATGTGTGTCCTTCCTTCTCTAATTCCTTTTATTCATTTTTTAAAAAAAACTCACTGCACACAAAATGCTAAAGCTAAGGGATTTGCAGAACATCCATTAGAGATAAAAAAAAAACCCTAGCTGCTGTTTGTTCATTTTCAACTGGCAGACATCTCCAGGCATAGGTGTCACCCAGAGTGTAATGTAAATAGGTCATCGAAACAAGGAATTCAGGTAGAAAATGGAAATCATCAAAGCACCATTAATGCCCACACCAGCTTGCTTCAGCTAGAAACAGAGAGGAAATCTGCACCCACCCGTGAGCTGATGATAACAGGGCACATCATCAGATGGTTCTGTTCTTCTACAAAGCCTGTTAGCCCCCACGCAAATGAAAATGTAGTCATTCTTCAAGAACCAGCTCAAATGTTCTCTCCTTCAAGAAAACTCAGTGATTCCCACACAGGAATGAGATACTGGCTTCTGGGAGACCCTACCACCATATTGATATCAAGCCTTGGCACTTACCTTACCTTGTAGATACACAGTTATGGGTATTCTACATCATTGTCACCATGAGGGCAGGAATCCTGTGCTTTTAATCTTGTATATGACCTCTGGCACCTCACCCATACATACAACAAATCCTTAATTGAACCAAATCAAATGCTTCCAAAATTATCTCCCATTCCAGTAGACCAGCAAAGATCTTTGTATATAGTAGGTATTTGCTGAATTCATTTGAGTGGAATCTCAAGATTTGTTATTTCTAGAAACTCTCTTTTTTCTGTTAGTTCTATCTGAGCCCAGGTAGACCACTGAGTAAGGTCAGCAACTTTCACCTGTTCTTATTCTTTCATTTCAATTAACCAAATTTCTCTATTTAGCCAAGTTTTTTTAAAAGATTTTATTTATTTATTTGACAGATGGAGATCATAAGTAGGCAGAGAAGCAGGCAGGGAGAGGAGGAAACAGGCTCCCTGCTGAGCAGAGAGCCCAATGTGGGGCTTGATCCCAGGACCCTGGGATCACAATCTGAGCCAAAGGCAGAGGCTTTAACCCACTGAGCCACCCAGGTGCCCCTCCAAGTTTTATTGATCTCCAGTATAAAAGGGCATATGGTCTGAATGATTGCCTACATCATTCAAATGTAGACTCCATGAAGACAGTAGTTTTTGTCTCTTGGTTCTTTGCTCTAACGATGATTAGAACAGTCCCTAAGGGCGCCTGGGTAGCACAGTTGGTTAGGTGTCAGACCGACTCCTGGTTTTGGCTTAGGTTGTGATCTTAGAATCTGGAGGTGGAGCCCTGAGCCAGGCTCCACAGTCAACACGGAGTCTGCTTGAGACTCTCTCTCCCTCTCCTGCCCACCATGCTCTTTCTCTCCATCCCCCTCTCTTTTTCTCAAATAAATAAATCTTCAAAAGAAACAGTCCCTGACACATAGTAGATATTCAATAGTAATTACTGAAGTTGTTCAAAGAACCACAAAAAACCAGCGTTCTGCCAACAGATCATGAACAGCTGAATACTTACTACCAACACAGTAGTAGATCATTTCCTAAGAGCCTCCAACTGTTCCTCCATCCCCGTAGGCATGTGTCTTTCTGCCCATTAAGAGGGAGTCTGTTTCCTTTCCCCCTGAGTCTTAACTGGTCTTGTGAATGGTTTTGAGCAACCGAATGCATGGAAGGTTTGTTCTGGGACTAACACACCCAGATCTTAAAGCACTTATAACCTCTGCTTTCTCCTTCTTGGGATCCACAGAATAATAAGAACCCATGGAAAAACAGAAGCCTAGCCAGAGGCCCTGAGCCATCCTGGCCATCCTAGCAGAGGTTCCTAACATGGAAGTGATCTTAGATGTTCCAGCCCCACCCACGTTCCCAGCTGAATGCAACTACACAAGGAACTCCAGCCAACACGAGGAGTAAGGACAGGCATCCTACCAAGCTCTGCTGCGTTGCAGAATCATAAATAAATAACTGGGTTTTGTAACCATAGCCACTAGGTTTAGAGGTGGTTTGTTATACACACTACATAATTGGGGCAATCCTAATTTGCCTACGTATCTGTCCTTTTTTTACATACGCATAAAAGATACTGTGAAATGATTATCACTTCATATGTGTTTCTGGGTGGTAACATCTTTGGTGGGGCTTTTTTTTTTTTTGTCTTTGCTTTTTGCTTAGTACTTCATATTGTTAGAATTGCATTAATATGGTTCATAAAAACCAGTAATTATTCTTTTCTATAATCACTTAAGACATTTGTAGATATAAAAAGAATGTTTATGGGGCACCTGGGTGGCTCAGTTGGTTAAGCGACTGCCTTCAGCTCAGTCCCGGGATGGAGTCCTGCATCGGGCTCCCAGCTCAGTGGGGAGTCTACTTCCCTCTCCAGCCCTCCCCCTTCTCATGCACTCTCTTTCATTCTCTATCTCAAATAAATAAACAAAATCTTAAAAAAACAAAGACTGTTTATAAAAATATACGAATATAAAGAACGGTTTAAAAAAATACCTGTATACCACCCAGTTTAAGAAATAGAATGTTAATGTTGTATTTGAAGCTTTCTGTATGCTCCTCCCATGACCCGTCAACGTCCCTCAACTTCTGCTTCATAAACTTTGCTTTGCTTCTCTATGAAATTTCTCCAAATACAATTATGTACCCGAATATAAAATTATATGGTTTCGTATTTGTGAACAGACGGAATTCTATTTTATTGCTGTACTGTATTCCATTTCGTTAACAAACTGTCCAGGTCCACTCGGGATGCTGTAACAGTGGGTGCCATGCAAACAATAGAAATTCATTTCTCACAGTTCTGGAAGAACTGTTGGGAAAGTCCAAGATCAAGGAGCCAGAAGACCTGGTGTCTGATAAAAATCTCCTCACATGGCAGAAGGGGTGATGCAGCTTTCCTGGGGCTCTTCTATCTCACGGGAGCTCCACCCCCATGACCTAATCACTTCTCAGAGGACACCACCTATCATCATATTGGGGGTCAGGCCTTTAACATACGGATCTGGGGGAGGGGACACAAGCATTCAGTCTTCGTATACACCAGTTTATTGATCCATTCTGCTGCAGTTGAACACTTCTGCTTGTTTCTAGATTCCACCCATCACAAAAAGGGCTACTATGAATATTCTTACCCATGTCCCCCGATGCAAGAATATCAGGTATATGCCCAGGAGTGGTAAATACCTTGAGAGACAATACAGCAAAGAGGTTAAGACGAGGCTCTAAAATCTAACAGCCCTGGATTCCAAGCTCTGTTCCATCATCCAGTCAGCCCTGTGACCTTGCACTGGTTAACTCACTGTTCTAACAGTCAGGAGTTCTAACCTTCAGGGCACTTCGTAATCACCTGGGGAGCGCTAAGAAATTACAGAAGCCCAGGCCCCATGTTCAGCAAGGTTCTGGTTTAATTGGTCCAGGTGGATGGTAGCCTGAGCCCTGACAGTTTTCAAAGCCCCACCCCCAGCCACACAAATGGGCAGCCACAGCTGAGAAGCACCGCTCCAAGGCCTCGTTTCCCCATCTGTGAAACCCCGATGGGAAGGCTAATAACAGTGATTCACGGGAGGGCTGCCAGAAGGACAAGATACAGTGATACAGTGCGTGTGACAGAGCCTGGTGGTCAACAGCTTTAACTCTTACGGTTAGACTCCTCACTCTATTTCGTTTTCAAGTTTGAGTACAACTGATATTGAAGTATCCTAAGAAATAGGAATTGAGGGGCACCTGGGTGGCTCAGTGGGTTAAGTGTCCAACTTCTGATTTCCGCTCAAGTCTTGATCTCAGGGTTGTGAGTTCGAGCCCCGTGTCGGGCTCCATGTTGGGCGTGGAACTTGCTTATGATTCTCTCTGTCCCCCTCCTTCTGCCCCTCCCCCCTCTAAAAAAAAAAAGAAATATGATTTGATGACCAGCTGGATGCAGAAGAATAAAAAGCAGGAACCCTGCTCCCAGAAAAGGGAGCACAACCAGTCTTTTGATCCCAACTATCTAAACACAATCTTGCAGTTACTCTGTTGTAATTTTCCAAGTTTATGTGAGTGATTCAAAACCCAGTTAAAGTCTTGGCTTTATTGTTTGCTGGTCTTACTGTGGTTGGAATCTTAGAAATGCTAGTGTCGTACAGAGATAATGTTCTCTTTGTTGGAAGATTTTGTTTTCTAACCAAGGAAATAATTAATTAAGCTTGAACTCTCCCATCCCCCTCTCTGATGTTCTAAACAGCTGGTACTTATTTGGGACATATTAATTTTGTTTGGAATCCATGGTGACATAGTATTTGTTTCTTGTCATGAACATGTTACAAAGTGGTTTATGATTTTCTAAATCAATCAGTAATCATTCATTCCATTAGGAATCTTCCTCCATGCAGACAAAACTAAAAATTTACCTCAATCTCAGACATCAAAAAATTCTTTCTCTAATTCAGTTAATGAGTTAGGCCTCCAAGTCCTTAAAAAAGCAAAAGGTATTGAATATCTGAAATTCATAACATCAAATTTTCTTTAAACTGATTTGTCACTTTCAAAAACCACTTCCGTTGAAGAGGTTTTCATGCTTATTCCCTTAAACTGTCATTTAGCAAATAAATGCTGTAGAATGTCCACCAAAGGGGAGAAAAATGTGAAGAAGTGCTGCCTTACAAAGGAATGAACTTATGGGGAATGGTGAGAACAGTTAAGGGAATCTGTGGGCTGGGCTGGGCTGGGTTGGGCTGGGTTGGGCCCCCAGCTCGATTTCATCCCGTCCACCTGTCAGATGCCAAGAAAAATAAGTGCCTTTTGCAGAGGCCAATATCTCTAGCTCTCCCCTCTGACCTCTTTCCTTCCTGACCCTTTGACCTTCCCTCCAGGAGCTGCTCTGAGCAACTGTGTCCAGCACCTAGGAGGCTAAGAACTCTGCAGAGGCCAACAAGTCAACATTCCATCAGGAACACTGGGGCTGGATAATTCAACAAATTCAGCTGTTAGCCTCGCCACACCCTCATTCTAGTCTTCCACCCTTGTCTCCTCCCTCTTCACTAAGGAAAAGTATAAGCCAAGGCTCCCAAGCCTCTCTCCTCTCCCCTCCCAGCCCATCCCCACTCTGCTTCCCACCTCCATGCCTCCCTGCTTGCAAGCCACCCCCACTGTGCCTTGTGAAATCCCAGCTCTTTAAGGAACGAACTTCCTTTGGTCTACATACAAATATTTCCTTGAACATTCCCCTAACGTTAGAGACAAAGAGGTTTATTAGTTTCCCTCCCAAACCTGTCATTCCACTAGGCACAATCACCCTCTTAGTCACGAGGACACGAACCTCTCGTGAACAGGAACTCTGGTCACTTGCCTCCCATATGCAGTCTGTGGCCAGGTCTTGACAACGGTAACTCTAGTGACTTAATGGGGCGAGGGAACTAGATGGGCGGGCCCATGTTCTGTTATTACCCCTGCTATTATAAGATCTTTTTGATAAGAAAATTTTAAACATATTTAAATACAGTGAATGGTAGAAAAATCCCACATCCTTACCACAGAACTTCCTCAGATCATAACGTTTTACAATACTGTATTTGATCCCATTTCAACTCTTTTTCTTCACAGATGACAGTCAAAAACATTGAGTAACTTTCCCCAGATCTACAGCCCACAGCCAGCACAATAACTAAGATACAGTATATGCGAGTAATCATTTGCTCAGTAGCACTTGCCGAATTTATGAGCCTCCCCTCGGTCCTTTCTCTCCCTATCTCCCTTGCCAATCTGGTTCCTTCGAATATGCATATTTCTGTCTGCTTTGTCTCTCAATATTTTCCTTGCGCTATCCTGGTATTTTCTAGGTATGTGCATCTCCCTATTTCCTTTCATTTTATTCTCCCCATGCCACTCATTCTATCACTGGAGAACTATTTCATAAGCACCTACTATGTAACAGGCACTATCCTAGGCCCATAAGATATGCGTCTGTCCATCTTTATCTCTATGTAGCTTTCTCTTTGCTGATACTTGTTTTTGGACCATCTGTCCACATGAATTCCTTCCCCTTTTCCTTTCATCGTCTTTATCCTCATCAACTCTTCCCATGATTTTCTGATTACCAAAAACAACAACAACCAAAAAAAAACATCAATTTACTTTTTCATTCTTACATTAGAATGTGTTCTCTGTATCTTGATTTTTTAAAATTAAGAAATAATTTCTTATTGAGTTGTTGACAGCAGCACCAAGTCTTCAAAAAAACTTTAATTTCTCACCAAGCAACCTGTATCCCCACCACACCTGGATGTCCTCCATGCTACAGCTTTGCTCCCAGGCCTCTATGTGTGCTGGTCCTCATTATAGGGGACGTTCTCAACCTGGATTTGTCAAGGTTCTTGGGAAACGTGGCTCCACTGTCTACTTTTTCACCCACGTCTCCAGCATTTAGCACAATGCTTGGTGCACAGGAAGAGCTCAAGAACTGTTCGTTGTATTTTTTTAAAATAAATAAATATTAAGTTACCCATTACTTGGGACAGCATATTTTCTTTTAGCTGACGGGCCACCATAGAAACACATTTTTCGGCTTACGTCGACCAGCCAAGATGGAACAAGAGAAGGTAAGAACAGACGAGGAAGAGAAACATGTCACTCTGAGGAGCACTGAGAAACTCAGAGGTGGTTCGTTCTCATGGGGTTAAAGAGCTGTCAGAGGTAAGGCCGAAGCAACTGCAAATAGTTTGCCTTCCTGTTAATCCTTCAGGAGAGGGAAACCTGCTCTAAGTAGAAGATGTAACAGCTGCACTTCTACCAGCACATTCCAGAGAAGTCACAAGAAAATTGATGAGAATTCAAATACGCTGCGAGAGCAGTAAGGCAAAACCTCCAAAGGAAAAGAACACCAGGGAGAGGGACATGGAGACTCTTCTCCCTCGGAGGAGGGACTAGTTAAACTACAGGCATCTGGTAGACCCCTGCGAATCAGAGGTTAGAGAACGGCATCAAACGCCCCGGTGAATGTTTACGCCAAGGGGCACAGCACCAGCACTAAATCAAACAACCAGAAGTTTGAGAATCATACTAATCTCCATTCTCTGGACCCTGCCCTGGATCTCACACCAGGGGTGAGATCATTCACCTGCACCAAGAGATAAAGCCCTTTCACTCCCTTAGGAGCTGAGTAATTAAGGATCATTTAGAAAATGAGTAAGAGCTATTGGAGAAGACAGGCATTCCGGGCAAGGCAATGTGCAGGCTCTTGGGGCAGTTGGATCTTGAGGGGGGTGGGGGAGACGCTAAATAAACCACATCTTTAGTAAAGGACAATGTCTGCCAGCACCTCCCTGCCATGAGATCGTCCAGGGTGCTTGTTAAAAGTTCAGATCTTTGTACCCCAACTCTTTTCTACTGAATCAAGGTTTACGCAGAGAGAAGTGGTTCAGTGCTCAATGACTAAGAAGTTCAGAATAAAGCAAGAAAAAACGCTCCTCTCTGTCCTCACTCAAATCTAAGCTAGTTTCCAACACTTTTGTGGATCTTTCCCTTCCACACACAGAGAGAGAGATAGAGCTTGGAGGGTCAAATGTGTGTCGTCAGCAGGTTTCCCTGGTGATTAACACCCACTGAAGTGTGAGATGAGCCTGGTCTGAAGACCATTACCATGGCCCACGTCACGTCACAGACACCAGCCATTCATGGGAGCCCAAGCCACCTGCCCTGAGCTTTCTCTGCCCTGGGACCATCCACCCCTGACCTCAGGCCTGAGGAGCCGCAAGCAGGAAACCCCTCCTGTTTCAGAGCCTCTGTATCTTTGCTCTTGCGTAGAACTGTGACACTGAGCCTTGTACTCCTAACACTTGTTTACATCTGTCATGTTATCCTGTTGCGTTTTCTCCTCCAGATTTATGTACTTTTTAAAATTTTACTCTATCACTATTCTAACGTACTCTTCTTGCTAAACTCTTGTTTCTTACTAAATTCTAAAAATGATTAAGCATCCTTGGTTTTTAATTAAGTGATACAGCAATTATAGAAAATCATTACAGCATCTGGGTGGTAAATTTATGGGTTTTCACTGAATAGCTCTTTAAACTTTCTACATGTTTAAAATTTTGCATAATAAAATACTGGGGAGGAGGGATTCCCAAGGTAGAGAAAGTGAGAGAGTCAAAAGTAAACTCCTCCCCTCTCCTTTTGCTCCCCTTAATCTAAGTCCCAGAAAATAGTCACTGTCAACAATTTTTTTAATGATGTAAGTTTCAGATGTACAGTTTTATAATTCAATATCCATACACACTACAAAGTGATCACGGCAAATCTAGTTACTGTCCATCACCATACAGTCGAACCCCTTCAACAATTTCTTATATATTCTTCCACAGTTGTCTTTGCATAACGAAGCACGTTTTTTTTGCTACCTGATAGCGTACATATGACACAAGTGCATAAAACCATAAAAGCAAGTCTGAACTTGGTTTTTTTTTCAGTTATCAGCATATCAGGAACTTCTTTTCAAATGAGTATGCAGAGACCAGTCCATTTTCTAGTTGCTATATAAAACTTCCCTCTATGAATATACATCATTTGAGCAGTACCATGGTGAGAGATACAGGCTATGCAGACAGTTCACAGTTTGGTTATCTGTTTTGCTGATACACAAACATTCACAAATGTCACAAGAACCACCTTCTGCTATTTTTCATATGCATCAAATATTTGTACAAGATAAAATCCTAGAAGTGAAAATGATGGACCAAAATTTGCATTGAAATGTTTTAAAATATTGCAAAAGTGACTCCTAAAAAGTCACACGCACTTATATATCCATAAAGCATTTCTGTTTCCCTACATCCTCATATACATTTATTATTTTCAGACTTCTTCCTCTTTATCAATCTGAGAAGGGAAAAAAATGGATTTTAATTTCATTTCTTCAACTAGAATGAGCATCTTTTCACGTATTTGCCATTTGTATTTTTTCCCATAAATGGCTGATTCATGTTCTTCGCCTAAATTATATTATGGTTTTCAACTTTTTTTGCTGATGTATTTAAAAGCTCTTTATGGGGTGCCTGGGTGGTTCAGTTGGTTAAGCATCTGCCTTCAGTTCATGTCATGATCCAAAGGTCCTGGGATCAAGTTTCAGGGAACCTGCTTCTCCCTCTGCCTCTGCCCCCCTCTGTCTCCCTGTCTCTCATGAATAAATAAAAAAAATAAAATTAAAAAAAAAAGCTCTGTGTATTAAGCAAATTAACCTATTTGCCAAATATGCTGTAAAAAGACACTGCCAGCCAGTCTTCTGCCATCTCACCTTATTTGCAGTATTTTTTGCATTGGAGAATTTGGGAGTGAAGCTTTACCACAGAAACAGTTTTTCACAATTACAAAAGCAGTAAGTGACCACTACAATAAATTGGAACAATACACCAAATGCTGTATGGTTCACTTATACTTGGAATTTGCAAACAGCAACAACAATAAACTATACCCACAGTTATGAAGAACAGAGTGATGGTTGCCAGAGGTGGAGGGTGAAGAGCGGGGGACTGGGTGAAGGTGGTCAAAAGGTAAAAACTTCCGGTTATAGGAAAAATTCTGAGGATGTACCATACAGCATGGTGACTACAGTTGACAATACTATATTGTATATTTGTAAGTTTTTAAGAGAGTATATGTAGATATATGTATATAGAGAGATGGAAGGATGAATAGATGATACAGAAAACAACCTTAAACATTTATATGGTATAACCACTTATATGGCTCATTCATATAAATGGGATAGCATGCATCCAATTAAAAAGTGTGTGGTAGGGGCACCTGGGTGGCTCAGTGGGTTAAGCCTCTGCCTTTGGCTCAGGTCATGATCCCAGGGTCCTGGGATCGAGCCCCACATCATACTCCCTGTTCCATGGGGAGCCTGCTTCTCCCTCTCCCTCTGCCTGCCACACCTCCTGCTTGTGTGTACACATGCGCTGTCTCCCTCTTTGTCAAAAAAATAAAATATTTTAACAAAATTGTGTTGTAGTTTGTTACATAAAAAAGCAGTTTACAAAGAGTACATACTTTCATATATATAATGCTTTGCTACTTACAAACTATATCCCGCCGTGTGATACTTCCAACAACTCTGAACTATGCCACTATCACCATCCTAGAGGTAATAAAACAGAAAGCCAAGAACCACGTGATTTTTCTGCATTGACATAATTAGTAAATGTGAGATCCAGGACTTACACTTAGAACTTCTAACTCTAAATCACCTGATTTTTTTACTTGATCATGCTGCCTCAGAGGGAGAGCAAGAAGGTAGGATAGTATTTATAGGGAGTGATGTTCCCATAGATATGTAGAAGTCTTTTGAATCATAACTGTAGTAGCATACATCCCCAAATCATGCATTTATTCTCAAAATTCAAATTCAAATTTTTACATAATTCTAATGTGCACAAATTACTGCATATTTATTAAGCACAGTAAAAATCTGTCTTAAATGTTACAAAAGAAGTCCTCAGTAGGGAATGTGTTACAAAGAAGTCCTTTGTAGGGACTGTGTCTAGTAACACACACCATAATGATCCACCACTCCCTCATGTTTCTTGTGAACTAATATCTTTAATTATAACTGTCAATGACTAATAAAACAGGCAGCCCTAACTTGGGACGGTTTTCTACATTAAATTAGAATTGCATTTCCTCCTCTGTCAATTCAGTTTTGTTTTCCATAGAAAGTCAAGCAGGAACACTTGGTGCTAAATGTCCCATTAGCATTTGCTGACCTTCTGCACAGTTGGGCTGCAGTTGTGAACCTGCTGTGACCACTGAGACACACAAAAGAAGTGGAAAAAGCCACTTAACATCTAGAGGGATCCAAAATGCCAAGCAGTAGCCAGGGAAAGGAAAGAAAGAAATCCATAGGCCCTACTGGGCTACTAGACATAAAGGAGGCAAGGATCCTAAAGGTCTGGGGCCACAAAATCATCTTCATCCCCAAAAACTCCCAACAAACAAACAAAAAATAATAAAAATAAGTAAATTAAAAAACAGAGACACCTTTAGGGAAGCTTTCCATAAAACAGACTATATTTTTTTAATAGGAAATACAATGATTAAAAGTAATGCATGTTGGGGCTCCTGGATGGCTCAGTGGGTTAAAGCCTCTGCTTTCAGCTCAGGTCATGATCCCAGGGTCCTGGGATCGAGCCCCGCATTGGGCTCTCTGCTTCCTCCTCTCTCTCCTTGCCTGCCTCTCCTGCCTACTTGTGATCTCTGTCTGTCAAATAAATAAATAAAATCTTTAAAAAAAAAAAAAAAGTAATGCATGTAAAATCCAAAGAAAATTCCAACCTCAGTGCAAATCTGAACAACTTTTGAATTCACATATCACTGTTCTTCTTGAGTAATTGTGTAATGTGGTGTGATAAAGCAGAAGAAATTTGGGGGGAAATACTAATATCCCCTACTTTAGAGAGACAGAGGTTTGGGAGTGATAGATGCAGAAAAAAATAAACACCCACTTAAAGCCACACCCCTCTAACTAATTTTTCCCCCTCTGTATAAAAACAATATTCTGAGGCTGTGATTGTGCTGGGCTAGGAGAGTTTCCTCTGACCAACAGATGCTGGGAACAAAGAAGGTGGCAGACACCAGAATTTAGCTGATCTCCCTCCTTTTCTAATTCCCTTCTTTCTTGTCTGCCTCTGCCACAGAGTCTATAAAAGATAAATACTCAAAAAAAAAAACAAAAGATAAATACTCAATTTGCCTGCCTCCAGTCAGCTAAGAGTAGCAATGAGACATGCTCCCAACCAAAGAAATGGAGGGAGAAGTTTCTTGATGCTGCTTCTTCCTCTCTCCCTTCCTCCCTCCTAGTACCCACACACAGCCTGGAGGTACGGCAGACCCCAATCAAAACAGCAGGGCAGAAAGGCAGGAGCCTGCGTGTGATAGCATCATAGAGTCAGCCAACAAGTCCTAGACTGACCACCTCTGGTCTTCTTGTTTTCTGGTTAAGCTACAGTAGAGTGGGTTTCGATTCTTTGAAATTGAACACAATTCTAGTCAACAAATATCTCCTGGAGCCAAGCCATTATTCAACTGTGTGTCAATGCCTAAAAAGCAGAGCCAAAAAAAGAGGGAGGAAGGTCCAGTAGGGGACTCTTGCAATAAAGAGTCAGACACGATGGGATATGAGATAAAACAGTGGGGGTCGGATAAAAGAGATAGACTTAAGAGATACTTGGAAAAATGGGGCTCAACTTTCCTCTTCCTCCCCACCAATGAACCCCACTGAAATGGGAAAAGGAATAGAAAAATGGGAGAAAATTGCATCTATGCTAAAAATTGAGAAGGATGTTTTGTATGGCTTTTGAATGGTTCCAATAAGACCTGATGGAGAGACAACACTCAGGATCTGCTAATGAGAAAAAGTGAGTAAACACCACCCTGGGAGAACCCTACAGACACTAGTAAATGTGGAGGCCAAAGGGCTGGGAGAAGGTAGCAGTGGATAAAAGGGAAGCACCCCTGTGATATTTGTAGCCATGGGTCAGTACCATTCCAAGGAAGCTGTTCAAGGAGATCCTGGGGAAGCAGGCTGTTAGTCCAGCAGGCAGGAACAGGCACTGTGGCAAAACCCTGAAACAGCCCACACCTCCCAGTGAGGCAAGGCTTCCTTTTGAGGCAGAACAAGAATGGCGGACAGACAGAGCCACACCACATGGAGAGCCACGCACAGAGAGTTCGCATCCAGTTCACCAGATTCAAAGGAAGAACATGAACGTGAAATTCTTGCCCACAGGATAGTCCAGGATCCTGCTCCTTCTCCACCCAACTTAATCAGCTGGTAATATAAGTACATGCCGGTCAGGCTTCCAGCTTAAAATCTAAAACAAATACTTATTATTAGAGCTATTATTTTTTATTTTTATTATTTACAGTAATCAGAACTACAGGGAGGAGATCCAAAGATAATTCAGCTACACTGTTTAAACAGGTAAACACCAAAGGTAAACAGAACTCTCTTTATTCAAGAAGATATAAATAGAAGAAAGGGGGAGCCTATAAAACACATGAATCTTGGAAGGTTCCTTGGAACCTCCTTGGAAGGAGGAAGCATATGCACTTGAAAAAGACTTGTAACAGGGAAAAAAATTGAGGTGAATTCTTGGTGCTTTCCAGAAATTTGAGAAAATATAAACTCATTATTACAGACTTAAAGGCAGAGGCTAAGAAATAGGCAGAAATTTTAGAACAAACCTGAATTTTGTAACAGCAGTAATGTAGGAGGGAAACAATATAATAGGTGGCAAAATTTCATTAGAAGAGGTAAAGACCAGAATATAAAATATCAAAGATCAAATTAGGGACATGGAGGACAAACACTGGAAGTTTTCTCAGACTACAAAGAAAAAGATCAACACGATGAAATTTCAAGAAATGACAAATACAGATCACCACTCTTAAATATATTCAACATACAGAGAAAAGAACAAACAACAAAAGTGGTATTAAGAGATATCAAAGAAACAGCTCTTTTTACACGTTCAGGCAAACCTACTAAGGAAACACCTCAACTTAACCATATTCTGCAGGCATTTTTGAACTTCATGGATGAGAAAAAGAACAACAAATATTCAAGGGAGAAAAAGTGGATTCATGACTACTGGTTAAAGGTCCCTTATAAGAGAAAGAAACTCACATTAAGCTTAGGGACAAGAAATTAGCTCAACCAAAATAAACAAACAGAAAAACCCCAATGTTTTGATTCATGTATTCTGGGGAGTTCTGGAAAGGCTAGGATGACTTTGGTTTCAGAATTAGCTCCAAGTGATATCTTCAGGGCTGTCTCTTTCCATTTCATAATTCAGTATGCCTCTGCCTACCTTCCTGTTCATATTTCTTCTCTCAGTCTCTGTCTCTCCCTCTCCTTCCATCTATATCAATCCATCAATAGCTGTATTCACCTCTGCTTCCTATTACATCTGTGCAAGAAATTAGGAGAAATCATTGTTCTTGACAGATTTGGTAAGTAAGCAATATGAGTCTAGGTAGCTCTCTACCTTTCTTATCTATTTATCTACCTATAGATAAATTATATATTATACATACATGCATTATATCTATGTAGAGATATTACATATTGACAAATATATATGTAAGTATATCTGTAGATAGGTAGGTAGGTAGATGGATGGATAATAGGTAGGTAGGTAGGTGATCAATCGATCGATAGATCTATTTATATCAACCCGGGGGTGGGGGTCTGATTGGTCCTGCTGGGGTCAGGATTCCATCTGAGAAGCAATCACTATTTCCAGAGATTATAGCATTCTGCCAATCAGCCTGTATTATGTGGGGAGTGGGGTGGGATCTTCCATGGCATCGTTATTAACAGACTCAACAGAACCGTGTGGATCTTCCCAAAGGAACCCGAAGAACCAGATGAGGAAAACTTTAGCTCCCACAGTCTATTAGACACAATGAAGGAAAACTCACTCCAGCCCCAAATACTGCCCCATGACAGTAAGTGCTATGCAGCAATGTTTTCCTGAGTTTTGTGGATAAAACACAATAAAAAGAAATCAGGTATTAAGGGAAGGCCCCCCCAAACTGATCTCTCCTGAAAATAACTCAGAAAGACACTCTAAGTGATAAGAAAATAAAGACAGCTAAGGAACAGTAAACATGGGCTTAAAACTAGAAAAATGTAACCAAAATCTCACTTTGTCCACTGTTAGAGATTTTTGTTGACGCAAAGCAGGTCCACAACAAGGTGAAAGACCAGGCACAGAACAGGTAAGAGAGGGAGCAGGCCGAGTAGGAGAGCATGGCCTGCAGTGAGTTGTTGGACCAAGATTTAAAGGCTGTGGACCCTGGGTGTGATGGTGGATTTAAAGTGTAGTCCTGGAAGCAGGTGTCTGAGAGACATTAGAGTTCAAAATGTCAAAGAACAGTGAAGATAGGGTCCTGGGACATGGTCCGTATGCACCTGGCACTTCCTCAGACAATGCAAGGACTGAGCCAAGATCATGTGCGTGGACAGGGGATTGAGCCAAGATCACATGCATGGACAGGGGACTGAGCCAAGATCATGTGTAAGGACAGGGGGGCAGCAGTCATGGATGCATCAGCGATATGGAGTTAGACAGTGGCCTAGCTGGCTAGGATGAACTTCACAAGGGAACCAGAAGAGGAATAAGTGAGAGGACCCTTCAGAAAAGAGACTGGAGATAGCACAGCTTGGTTAGTAAGGGACAAAGTTCCAGAGACACACAGAGAAGTGTGGGAAGGGGAAAGGAGTAGTGTGAACATGGGTCAAGCAAGAGAACTGCATCACACGATCAGAATGGGAGCATGCAAAGGAGCAATTAAGTGACAAGAAGGGTTTGTATGTTGAGGGGTGGCCAAGAGTGGTAAGAAGGCAAGGCCTGGTGGGATCAGAACTCTACTGTCAATGTGGTTCTGGGGAGGCAGAGAGCAAGCAGCTGCTGAGGTTGGCAGGTTTGTCTCCCGTTCCTGCCTCTGGTTGTTACCTGCAATACAAGACTGTCAGCCCAGGACAGAGGGTGCCTCTTATACCCAACACAAGCAATACAGAGCTCTCTTGTTCTCATGTCCTAAGTCAGGGGTCATTATTCAGTTTTAGAATCAGGAGCCAGACCTGCTCTCAATCGTGGTGCTTTTCCTCACTCCTGCCAATCACATTTTTCATTTTTCAAGAGGAAGCCTTTTGAGAGGCTGTGTTGACCTCCTGTATTCTCCCATGGGGACCAGACAAGCGCCTGCAAGGATCTGGCTCATGCTTCACAGAACAGCCTTGGTTCTCAGAATGCTGGGAGCTTGTTGTGCCAGAGGTCTCTTGTTCTTGTATGAATTAATTTTCATTCATGGGGTTCATTCGAAGTTGATAGATCTTACACAGTCTACCTTGTTCCTCATACTGATTTTATTTTATAAAGATTCTCCTACTGCATTTTCGTTTATAAAGACTAAAACAGCACACGATAAAACTGTCCATTGAAACAACAGTTTCAAAGTAAAATTTCCATACTGTCATCTGTAAGGCACAACTGTGAAAACCTACAGGTTTATCAATGCCAAACTCTTGTCGTCATTAAAAGTAGCAAAATTTTTTTAAAAAGTAGCAAAATCTAGGCTGCCTGCAATCAAAAAGACAGATAACAACAAATGTGGGCAAGGCTGGAGAGAAGTTAGAGCCATCATTCATCGTTGCTGGGAATGTAAAGTAATCCAGTCACTTTAGAAAACAGTTTGGTAGCTTCTCAGTCTAAAGTTAAACTTAAGAGTTCACATATGACAGAGCAATTCCACTCCTTGCTATATACCCAGAAGAAACTTGTAAGTGAATGATCATAGCAACATTACTGATAACAGCTAAACAGTAGGAACAATCCAAATGTCCACCAACAAGTGAAGAGATAAATTAAAAAGTATATCTATAAAATGTAATGGAAAGTGGCAATAAAAAGTAATGAAGTTATCGATACATGCTACAACATGGAGTGAACCCTGAAAACATCATGTTGAGTGAAAGAAACCAGACATGAAAGCCATTTATTGTGATATCTTTTATATCAAATGTCCAGATTAGGCAAATATATAGGTAAATTTCCATAACAGGCAAGCCATCTATATACTGTAAACTTTAACTGGGTGAATCTTATGGTGTGTGAATTCTGTCTCGGTAAGATTTAAGTGGCAAAAATGAATTCCATGAATTTTATATCCTAGGCCTAGCATATGACAGGCACCCAATAAATGTTTGCTGGATGAAGAAATGAAGAAATTAATGGACTTAAAATCACAGGGGTCACAAACTGTGTGCTTTGGTAAACTTCACTGAAGCATCGCATTCACTATATTAATTTGAAATGTGTTAGAGCTAACGCAGAGGCAAAATTGATGTTCACACAAGTAATATCAATATTTTCAAAGTGTGCCAAACCATTCAAACAAAGTAGCCCTGAAAATGTTTATTTTAGCATCCAGCCACCAGTAATGGTATTCATTGTAGAGATACCTAGCCTGATAATATGAAAACAATTAGAATTACTCACTTCTACCTCCATAATTTTTTCAGAACTACTTCACATTCACTCATTCAGATATATGCCCCTATCATTTTTCCTAATTCGTTGAACTCTGGATGGTTGCAGAGTTGGGGTCAAAGGTGAACTGTAGGCTTCTAGATCTAGCCTCATGTCAGCTTTTTGCTCTATGCCCAATCTTGGACATGCTTCTCAGTCTCAAATGGGGCATTTCCCCCAGAATTCAGTCTTTGGCCCTATACACAACAGCTCAGAGAAGGACATACTAGGAGCCAAGCAAGCCTCCCCTACAGGGCAGTGTGTATCAGGTATTATTCCAGAAAGCTTCAACCTATCACTCTGCATGAAGATAGTAGGTAATATGGTGTCTTCAAATCCTTGTATGTATGCATCAGAGAAATAGAAAACAGAGAACCTAGCATTTCTGAAAAACCATGTAGATTTAAACCTATTGTAGAAATTCCACTTCTAGAATAAAAAGAGAAGTCTCTCAGTCCTACTCCAACTTAATATTGAGGACAGATACCCACACAGCCCATGAAGGTCAACTTACAAGGAACTGTCATCAAAGCCCAATTCTTAGAAAAGGTTCTCCTATACTAATAATGCGAGCTACCAGCCTACATAATATTGAAGGAGAAGTGCTGAAAGAGCTGCATTCATGAGCTACTGCCGCTAGAGAGATGTTTAATAGAGCTACACGGGAAACATCATTGCACTCTAGAATCAGATGATTAATTACTTTTGGCATCCAGCAAGGAAGTGAATTCCTACCAAAAGGAATAGCATAAAAATTTACCCTTTTAACTCTAGAGTAGTATTTCTCAAACCAGGCTGTGCATTAGAATCACTTTATAAAACATACTGATGTTCACGTCTCACCCCTATAGAGCATGATTAGTTTTAAAGGATCCCCCAAGGGATTCCAACGGGCATCCAAGGTTCAGAAACACTGGTGTGGAGAGCTGGACAGCAAAAACCCAGCAGAGAGACTGAAAAATAGGGTGGAACACCCAGAACTTCAGACCTTCAGACCAGCAAACAAACTAGCACCTACCCCCAAAGTTAACATCAAACATATGGTGAGCCTTTTACTGGACAAATCGTAGAGAATCAAAACTCTGTTCAGAAAGTGAACTTTGAACGTTCACAGATGCAAAAACTAAGAACTGTGTGCAAATCCTAGTATGACCATGAAACACGCAAGGGACATCCTAACGCAGTTATGAAGAGACACAATTTCGGATGCCAAGCTGGATCAGAACCAAATTATTCAGCTTCTAAGGGAAATTGCCACATACTAAGCAAGGAAAATTTAAATTATTTTTTTTAATTTATTTATTTATCAGAGAGAGAGGGAGAGAGAGCGAGCGAGCAAGCACAGGCAGACAGAGTGGCAGGCAGAGGCAGAGGGAGAAGCAGGCTCCCCGCTGAGCAAGGAGCCCAATGTGGGACTCGATCCCAGGACGCTGGGATCACGACCTGAGCCGAAGGCAGCGGCTTAACCAACTGAGCCACCCAGGTGTTCCGGAAAATTTAACTAATATGAGAATCCCATTACATGATGTCTTACACATCATTCTCTATGGATGGTCCCAATTCAGGCAGATAGTTCTTATTTCAGCATGTGGATTCTTGACAAATTATACCATCATCCTCCAAAAGTCCCATAAAAATCATTATATATTTTAAAGTACTTGAACACTGCTTGACTCTTAGAACCAAGAGGTGGCGCTCAAGTGGGCAAAACAGGTAAGACCCCTATTTTCCTAAAGCTTTAGTCTTCCAGTGTCACTGTTAAATGACACTAGAGGGGTCCTTTTGAGTCTGGCTCCCTCCATGAGTGCTCCAGATTTTGAGCCTTGAAAATCATTAATTCTGGTTTCTCTGCTTTTTAAAATGATTTGGAAGTTGTTCTTTAGCGTGATTTCAGAGGCCAGGTTAAATCCCTGGTTTGACCTGAAAACTGTTGAAGCTCATCCTAAGTCAAAGGACAGCATAACATCTTTGTCAGGAACTCCTTAAAGGGGGGCTGAGGTGGTTTGGTGAGATGAGGCTTTTGTTTTAACATCTGCCCGTCAAGTTGGTTTGGAAAGTTGAGAAGATTCTTAGTATGCGCATTTTATTTTTAAATACTTCCAGGCTCATGGAGGAAGCAAGACCAACCTGGTACTCTGCAAGGCAAACAAACAAACAAAACAAAAAAACCAAGGAAACAAAACAAAACACCTCTTGGCTCTGAAGGCAGGTGAGTCCAGTAAGAAGAGACAATTGCTCTCTTGTACTAAAATCTACTGAACAGGAAGCACACAACAGGGGTCACTTCTCACACTCTCCTGCCTGATCAACTTTCAAAGGAGAGAGAGAAAACAGAGAGGTACAAGAATATTATACTAGAACCTGCTGGAAGCCCCAACCCATGTGATAACAGTTTACGTGTTCCTGACTTAATAAAGATAATGGACTTTCTGCTTTATTTTTTTTTTTTTGAACTTAGAAAGTCACTTACACATCTGAGCTTTGATCCATAGTCAACCTACTTTCTTGTGTGGTTTATTTATGATCAGTGTTTTATTTTTTATTTTTTTAAAGATTTTATTTATTTATTTGACACAGAGAGATCACAAGCAGAAAGAGAGGCAGGCAGAGAGAGAGAGAGAGAGAGGGAAGCAGGCTCCCCACCAAGCAGAGAGCCCGATGCAGGGCTCAATCCCAGGACCCTGGGATCATGACCTGAGCTGAAGGCAGAGGCTTTAACCCACTGAGCCACCCAGGTGCCCCTTATTTTTTATTATTACTACTAATATTCACCTTAGTTTTGGTAGGCATGAATCTCATTCTTCAAGTTGCCAACTATTAGTAAATGCCAACTATTAGGAAATATTTGAATATTTTTATTACAAAATAAATACTCATAAACACTGAATCCATACAAAGTTTATGAAGAAAATATTACTAACATCCCTCTCCCACTCTTTCATTCCCATTATCTTAAGGCAAACCACCAAGTATTATTTTTCCATAATCTGTATGAGAAACAAATACATATATATTTGTATACATGTATTTATATATTTATTTATTTATATGTATATATATACACATATATATTCATTCAAAAATATACATATGGTTTTATTTTTGTTTTTATAAAAGTAGTATCAACTATACTCAAATCTGGAGGTGTCTGGGTATCTCAAGTTGGTTAAGGATCCAACTCTTGATTTTGGCTCAGGTCATGATCTCAGAGTAGGGATATCAAGCCTAGGCATCAGACTCCATGCTCAGCACGGAGCCTGCTTGAGACTCTCTCTCTCCCTGCCTTTGCCCCTCCTCTTGCTCACACTCTTTCTCTGTCTCTCTCTCTCAAAATAAATAAATAAAATCTTTTTTAAAAAATAATTTTAAAATTTTTTAAAAATTAAAAAATATACTCAAATCCAGAGAAAACAAAATAAAGCAAAATTCACAATAACAAGATCTGATTGGCTGTTTCCTCTTGTTGCTACTTATTCAATTCTCAACCTCACAGATCACTAATGACATCCCAGCTGGCAAATCCAGTGGCCACTTTTCAATCTTTATCTCATTTTAGCATCTTATCCTTGGCACTGGCCAACCTTAACCCCACCTTCTTGCAGCTTCTTTAACACTTTCTGTACCATATCTTCTCATTCTCGTTATTCCTTCCCTTCTTCCTTTGTTGCTCCTCTTCCTTCACATAGGGACCTCTTTTACTCTACAATTGCACTGACATATCTGATCATTGCCCATGGCCTCAGCTATCATACAAGTGAAGAAGAGTCCAAATTTGTAATTCCACCTGATTGCTTTGTTACCCCAATAGTCAACCTCATGTTGATGCCTCATGAGATGCCTCATGTGTCTCAAACCCTAGGCTCGCCCCACCAAATCTTTCTCTGGTCTGTCATCCCCTATCTCAATTAACAGTCTCCCCATCCATGATGCCACAGTTGCCTGAAACTTTCAAGAATCTTTGTCACTTCACCTTCCTAACCCTTCATACCAACCACCACTAAATTCACTGCCACTTTGGCCCTTTCTTAACCATTCCACAACCTGTACCTAGTGTGAGTCCTTCTTGTTTATTACCTGAATTATTGCAGACCATCTAGTCTCTAGTCTCTTCCAAAGCAACTTTTATGACACCATAAGAGTGAATTTTCTAAAATGGTTAGTCTCACCATGTCAGTCCTCTCAAGATTTCCCTTGATCTCACTCGTGTGTCCCCTTACTTACCAAACAGTATTTTAACTCCATCAGGTAATTCAATAGTTCAATTAGCTCTTCAAACTAATCCGCAGTCACTCCACTTGTATCTATTCTTCTGCAAGAACCTGCTCCCAGTTTCTCAAACAAGTTACCTTTGTCTTATCATTCTCCCCAGGAAAAAAATAGGTACAACTAATGTTTATTGAGTGTGAGCTAAGACTTATGTGTCTTACTCTTTCAGTCTTCATAAACTCCTCTAAGATAACCATTCTCATTATCCTCATGTTTCAAGTAAGGAAACTTGCCCCTGAATAATACCTCCCAATTTGTTCGCCCAGTAATAACCTACTTATCCCTCAAGGTGCAGCTCAAATTTACCTCCTTCTTCTCTAGTCTTCTTCCAGTCAGAATTCAAAACATAGATGCTCCAGGTCTGCTGAATAGAATAAAGACAGACGGGCTGGAAGGCAACTTGTCATTCATTCTTCCATGGAATTCAGAGTGAGATATTCACTGATGTTTTGGGTTGTGTGAAACTTTCTTCCATGTATGTGATATTTCAGTTGTTTCTCATTCGTGCTTGCCATTTTGGTCCCTAGCACTATATAGAAACAACTTGTCATTTCACGTATATATCTGAAGAACCAGAGACAATGAGATTCCCTCAATGTTCACTGTCTGCTAAAGAGTAGGTCAGAAACATTATATTTTACATCTTTCACCATCTTGAACATACAGAGAGCCAGTATCTCCCTATTGCCCTGAACGCTCCCTATGAAGATGACGGGCATGGCTGAACTGACATACAATGCCAGCATTACAAGAGAATGAGACGGGCTCAATCCTTTACATTAAACCCTTAAACTTGGGAAGAGAATTCCTGGCCTTCCGTGGCCATGTCACTTCTCATAGAGCAAGGCTTTACCCGGTCACCCACAGCCTGCATTTTTCCCTCAGGACCATGCATCTTATATCTGGACCCCCGAATTCCTTGCCCAAATGACCCTGACCCCACTTTCAGAGCCAGAGCCAGCCTCTTCCCTGAGCTTTTCCTCCTGAGAATGGACTACACCAATGGGGAAAATATCCCTAAGCCCAAACAGTGGCCAAGAGAGGCCTGTTTGTGAGGGTGGACGCCACTTATACCCATAGGATGGGGTATCTACACACATGCACATGATCCACAGAGCCAGGGTGAGAAGAGAAGAAAGAGCCAAAGTATGGACTGGGGGCGCAGGTTCCCCCATGCTGCCATGCTCAGGAGTGGAACTCTTAGAAGACCAACAAACTTGACCTTCTAAGTCATCATTATGAAGATGTGTAAGTTAAGGTAGGTAGACAGAAGATATTTTATGTAATGACCATTATCTTAAAGTGTAATTTATAAATACTTAATCATCATAATATGTGGGCATTCATTTGCATCTTTGCCCTGAGCTCTGTCAGTTTGAGGAATGGGTCTGCTCTTCTACTCTGGAGAGCTGTTAAACAGTAGAGCTGGTTCTTTAGTGGCACTCAAGAGAGAAGGCTAGAAGACACAGGATCAGGAGTCGGGCAAGCAAGGGGTAAAAAGTAGTGAGAGCATTTGCATACACAGAGCATATGCAGGAATTAGTTCTTATGTAAAACACTTGAGAAAAATAAATCCAGAGGGTAGAGGTAAGTTCTGAGTCAGAAACTCCTAGAAAAGGCATAAGGAAACATCTACGAGTCCTAAGAGTTCTAAGAAAGAAGTCTTGGCCAGCATCCAGGAGATACACCAGGCAGGAAGAAAGAGGCAGGAAGCCAATTCCACACCAGGAGTCAGAGACACTTCATTGTTCGACTCTGGGAGTGCTATTTGTGATGCTTACTATGTGAGTAGTGCCCTAGTGTTTGTACAATGCTGCAGCCCTGCAGGGAAGCTAGGAAGAGCATTTCCATGTTTCCACAAATATAGATGATCCCTGCAAGTGACAGCAACACCAATTATTCCTCCAGTACTCGTGTCTGCTAAATACTGACAACCAGGGCCAGGAATATAAGGCTCTAGTAATGCAGCTCTCCAGAGGTGGTAGGAGTTGTTGACTGGGCACATGAGGCTAGAATAATGTCACACCAAGCACAGCCATTTGTCACAACACAATGGTAAATCCTCAGAGTGCTTCACGATGATAGGAGGGCCAACTGGCCAAAAGTTAATCTGATATTCTGTCCAGCCTGCTACCTACCCCCAAAAGAAAGCAAGCAGGGCCCGTCCTTTCTAGGTCATGCTCCATATCAAGAGATGCAGGGTTCAGCATCTTACTCTGTCTAGATTCAGAAATTATTCCAATCACAATATGTGTAGTAACAAAAAGAGAAAAATCCCTGGAACAATCTCTCGGGAATTCCCATGTGTTATGGAATGTACACCAGTGAAGCTTAGTGCAGTGCCAGGATTCTGGAACCAGACAAATCTGGGTTCCTCAGTGGTAAGCAACAGAAAATAATGAAGGCTAACTTATGCAAATATGATGATGATGATGATGACACAACATTATGGGGACGCTCTCAGAATTGAAGGGAAGGCTGGCAAATCAGACTTGGAAAAGACAAAAAACATAGATGTATCAAGGGACCTCGTTTCAGAAAAGTGTTCAGGAAACCAGAAGGATGGACAAGTTTCAGCAACTCAGTACTTCATTTTCTTTACACGGGATTCACATTTCATGGAGAAAAAGCACTCAACTGGCCTAGTCATCAGCCCATTCAAGACTAATCATGTGCCTAGTCTTGATAATGGGACACCTTGACTAACAGTACTACAAAGTAGTATCAAATAAGGAAAGCAGCAAATTTTCCCAAAAAGATTACCAAAAGAAGGTGAAATGGACACAAGATGGTTAAAAATTGGTAAAGGTCACTGTGTGACCTTTTAAATTCACTGTGTGATTTAAACAAATCACCTACTGCTATTGACAGAGTGCTTGTGTCCCCCAAAATTCGTATGTTGAAACCTAGTGCCCAGCGTGCTAGTATTTGGAGGTGGGGCCTTTGGGAGGTGATTAGGTCATGGGAGTGGAGCTTTCATGATTGAGATCAGTGTCCTTATAAAAGAGACCCCAGAGAGTTCACCCAAGGGGAAATTCCCTCACCCCTTCTGCCATGTGAGGACACAGGGGAAAGACAGCTATGAAGCAAGAAGCAGGCCCTCACCAGATGTCATATCTGCTAGTTCCTTGATCTTGGACTTCCAGCCTCCAAAACCGAGATATAAATTTCTGTTGTTTATAAACAACGCAGCCTATGGTATTCTGTCATAGCAGCCCCAACTGAATGAGATACTTGCCTGCATTCACTTCATGCTAAAATGTGACTTCACAGGTCAGAGGGCTTTGTCTAGTTTACTCATGGATGTATCCCGATTCCTTCAAATGAAACATGACACATAAAGGGCACTTGGTAAAGATTTGTCAAAAGAACACATCTCTACACGGCTCAGTTCCCACATCTGAAACTGAGATACCTTGTTGATATATGTAAAATGTCCACTACAGTGCTATAACATAATAGGTGCTCCAAAAATTCTGGCTTAGTTACTGCCTTTTTCTTTTTAAGATTTTATTTATTTATTTGACAGAGAGAGAGAGATAGCAAGTAGGAAGAGCAGCAGGCAGAGAGAGGGGGAAGCAGGCTCCCCGCTGAGCAGAGAGCCCGATGCGGGGCTCGATCCCAGGACCCTGGGATCATGACCTGAGCCGAAGGCAGAGGCTTAACCCACTGAGCCACCCAGGCGCCTCAGTTACTGCTTTTATTAAAATAAATACTGCTAGCATTATTGACTATCAATACAGTAGAAAAATTCCTTGTGACTATGACAGCTCACTCTGTGACACCACCGTACAAAACAACAGTTATTTGCGATTAGTTCAACAAAGCCTGTTACTGCATTTCAGAACAAAGTAAATAATTTGACCAATGATGTAATAATAAGACAGGAAATGGAAAAGTGAATTTTAAAAAGCTAGCATGTCCCCAGAGGAGTCTGGCAGCCTAAGAGTGGCACCAATGTATCATTAGCTCCAGACCCAAAATGTAATAGCCTGACGACCTCTGGGCCATTGTGATGCTCTATCATTCCTCTCCGCCACTCTCAGTTGGTTTCATTTTCCTTACCTCATAGCAGCTACTCCCACAGTATTTATCAGCCTCTAAGAGCCTCTGTTACAATCTGTTCCTGCTTCCCTCCCTCTCCAAGGTTGGTCTTTCCATTTTTCTAGAAACTGGGCAGGAACATCCATGACCTGCAGCCACATATCCCCTGCCCTTTCTTCCTGGTTTCATGGAAAGAAGTTTTTCTTCTCCTTTCCAAAGGCTAGCTTTTCCACCCAGACTCCCAATTATATTTCCCTCTGCTTTTTCCTGGGTGTTAGTTCAGCAATTATCTCCCCTCCTTCCTCTGATTACAATCCAGCTCACCATTCCCCTGCCTAAAACATTCTCAGGACCCTTCTCTTTTCCACCGCCGAGCTTTTTTGCCTTTGCTTTCACCAAAGTTCTCTACGCTCGCTCTCTCTCCTTCCTGCTCACTGCTCAGCCCATGGATGTTATCTGCTCCCCTACCACTCTACCGACGCTTTGGAGACAATAGTCTGCGATGCCCTGCCAAATGCCACCCCAGGGTCCATGTTTAACGAGCCTCCAGTTCCACGCAGCACATATTTTCATGGGTTGCAGTCTGGATCCCCTCCCAGGTATCTAACAACTAAAATTCTAGTTGTTTTTCCCAGTTTGGTCTCTCCACAAACACATACTGAGTGAGCATCTATCAGGCACTACTACCCTGAGTGCCAGAAAATAAAAGTGAGATCTAAAAACAATCAGTATCCTGAATTGAATTATGAAATAGTGAAAGGACAGCAGTGGAAAAACTGTAGAAATCTGAAGTCTGTAGTTTAGTTAATAGTATTGGGCTAAAGTTACTTTCTCAGTTTTAAAAATGTGCCATGAGGGGGAGCCTGGAGGCTCAGTCGGTTGAGAATCCGACTCGTGTTCGGCTCAGGTCAGGATCTCAGGTCAGGGTCGTGAGATTCAGCCCCAGGTCAGGCTCCAGGCTGGGCATGGAGTCTGCTTAAGTTTCTTTCTCTGGTTGTTTGGGTGGCTCAGTTGGTTAATCTTCTGCCTTTGGTTCCGGTCATGATCCCAGGGTCCAGGAATCGAGTCCCTGGCAGGGGTGGGGAGCCTGCTTCTCCCTCTGCCTCCGTCTCTTGTGAATAAGTAAATAAAATCTTAAAAAAAAAAAAAAAGATTGTCTCTCTCCCCTTCTCCTTCTGCCTCTCTCCCAGCTTATGCATATGTTCTCTCTCTGTCTCTCTCAAAAACAAATAAGAAAAAGGGGTACCTGGGTGGCTCCGTCCCTTAAGCTTCTGCCTTCAGCTCAGGTCATGATTGTGGGACCCTGCCCTGCCCTGCTTTCTTGTCCCTCCCCCTCTTCCTCTCCCCCTGCTCGCTCACAAATAAATAAATAATTCCTTTTAAAAAGTAATAAAATATGGCCTCTGCCTTCAGAGAACTTACAGTGACCCACAGTCTTAGGATAAATGAGGGAGGTAGTCAAATAATTTATGAACCACAGAATCTTCTATCAGGATTAAATCCAGAAGTCAATCTGCTTTTCCTTGGCATTCTCTCTCATCATGAGTGGTATGATTTTGCATGTGCTCATGTCCTATGCTGTAAGCATTTCCTGAGAATGGGAAGGCGGTGTATGTGTACCCAAGGGTAAATTTTTATATTCCTAATAATAATAAATATTGAAGCTTTGGGAGGACCTAAACAGGTTGAAGCCAACTCTAGCTAAATCACTCCAATTTCTAAGAAGCTGAATTTAAATATGTTACCTACATGCTTTCTTTGTTCTTCTCAAGGCAAATAGTTCAAGGTTTGAGGGAGTAGCCGGCCAAACAGAGGTAGTTTCTCAGCCTTCTTATTGTCTGGCTGCCAGGGTTCCTGGAAGTGGCATTTTTAATGAGCATTTTTTTCTTCTGGAGGAGACTTTGATGTGGTTGAAAATTTATTTTCCTCTTGAATGTAGGCAGGGCACCAATTAACCCACACAGAGCACCCTCGCTGTCCTCCCGGCTTGGAGTTTATTACCCTTACTATGCAGTGTATAAAAACCATTATCTCACCTCCTGTTACGCTTCCCTCCTGTGGACTCAAAGCACTTTCTAAAGCAGATTTCTGCTCCCTTGGTCTTTTAAATATCTCCATTTTGCCTTTTCCCACAAATAAATATATCGTAGCAATGGAGATGGAGAGAGGGGAAAGATGAGCTAGGAGAGCTGCTGCTCCCACCCGCTGGCTGGGTCAGCCCTCGTGTGATCGCCTCATGAGGCATCTGTGCACAACCTACAGCACGACAGACATGAAGGAACAAAAATGAAGGAAGAAGATATGGGCCTAAGGACTCGAAGTGCAGTGACAGAAACTGTCACAATTTCATGTATAAGTAGAGTCCAAAAGAAGGCTAGAATTATTTCCCTAAAATAATTAAATGTAAATGACAGTTAACATTAAAAAATTGTTTTTATATGAAAAGGCACAGCTCTTGGTTAAATGGGAGTTATGCAATCCCGTGAATTGAAGGCTCTCCCAGTCTGGTGGTCAGGAAGGAACTGAGACAACTAAGGCCGAAGAAAAGTAATTTAAATGTGAAAGTTGGAGGCATCAGACCAAAGTGTGCAAGGCCTTGAGCTGCCAACATTCTCTCCTCCCCTACCGCTCCAGCGTGTTGACTCAGGCTCTCTCTTCCTGTTCCATTTAGGGTCCCAGGACCCCCCACCCCCCACACACAGAAAAAAAAGAGAGAGAGAAAGATTTTCATTAAAAACTCCAGAGGCACCTGGGTGGCTTAGTTCATTGAGCACCTGACTCTTGATTATGGCCCAGCTCCTGATCTCGGGGTTGTAAGATCAAGCCCAGCATCGGGTTCCATGCTCAGCGTGGAGTCTGCTTAAGATTCTCTGCCCCTCCACATTCACCCTCTCACTCCGTCAAATAAGTAAATAAATAAATAGTCTAAAAATAATCCATTCCTTCATCACCTGACAACATCCCTCTGCAAGAGAAACTAAGTAGTTTCTAACTAAGCAGCCACCTGCCCTTATAAAACTCCTATTACTAACAGGAAGATGAGAAGAATGACTACTTGGGGAGAGTTAGCAGTCTCTGCCACCGGGGAAGAATGAAAAGAGTTAATGCTCCCTAAATGCAAATTCCTTACCTTCAGTTCAGACCTCATTTCTGATCTAGACCTATATATTCCAAATACACACTGGACATTTCCACTTGAAGTCAATATACATATGGCAAGTACTGCTGGTTGTTCTCCACTATCCGTTCTTCTCTCATTCCTTTAATAATGGAATACAACCAGGGTGCCTGGCTGACTCAGTCAGAAGAGCACATGACTCCTGATCTCAGGATCGTGAGTACAAGCCCCACGTTGAGTGTAGAGATTACATACATACATACAGAAACTTTTTAAAAAAACATAATAGAACACAATTTTAACTGGCACAGAGCCACCTAAGTTAAGATTTTTCCAAGCCGCCTTCACATCTAGCTACAGTCCTATGATTCAGATTGGTCAATGGATGTGAGCAGAATGGATATAAGCAGAAATGACAAGTTCACCTTCTGAGTCATCCCCTTGAAGGGGAGGTATGTGCATGACATTTATCTGCAATTGCCAAAGATGGCCCAGCCATCTCAGATCTTGACGTGGAAACCATATGTTGAGAATGACAGAGCAACAAGAGAGGAGACTAGGTCTCCAAAAGTTCTGAGTTCACTAGACATTGACAGGAAAGAAAAATAAACTTTATCTTTTTTTTTTTTTAAGCAACTGTGTTTTGAGGTCTTTATTGGGACAGCCTAATCTAGAATCCTACTGCAAGGTTTCTACGTCTCCAGTGTCTCTGTATGTGTGTGTGTGGTCACAAAAGTCACTGAGTTTCCCAAACTAGAAGCAGGAAGTAACCCTTGACTCCTTTCTCTTTCTCACATCCAATACCAAAAATATCCATTTATGCCAGATTTAGCTCCTAAATATTATTAAAATCTGTCTTTGCTCTCCATCCCAACTGATAATGCCTATATCCATCTTCTCTGGCCTAGACATCTTCACAGCTGTTCTCCATGCCTCTTGCCTTGCCTACTGTCAATCCAGCCTTCTAAGGAACAAGAAAGATCACACCTCCCTCTGCTTGACAACCTTCAATTGCTCCCCATTCTCAGAAACATCAAACCCAAGCTCTTCAGCAACACACGCAAAGCTCTTCATGATGCGACTCCTGTTCACTCAACCGAACTCTCCTTATGGCCCTAACATACTACATTCTTTTATAGCTCTGTGCCTTTGCATATATCGTTTCCTCTGCCTAAATTTCTCTGTGCTCCCTTGTCTTCCTGGAAAAAATATTTTATTACTTTAATACTTAGCTCAGTTACTATATTCTCTCTGAAGTGTTTCCCTGAAATTAGCCAATCTCTCCAATGTGCTGCCCTAATTTTGTACACAATTGTGTTATGTTTATCACATTAAATAATAAACTATGAGAGACTCCAGACCAACATGGTGACATAGGAGGCTCCCCAATTTCCCTCCTCCCATAGACACACCCAATGTACAGCTACACATGGAACAATTCTCTCTGAAAGAAATCCAGACGCTAACTAAGTGACTCTTACACATCCAGCAAATGGGAAAAAAAAAAAAAAAAACTACAAAAGAAGTGGGTAGGAAAGGCTGAGACAAAATGTCACCATAAACTGAACTCCTAGCACAGGGCGATTGGGAAGGAATTCCTAATTCCCAGCGACACCCTGAGGAATGAAGGGTCTGGACCAAGCAATTAGTGCTCCAAATTTTAAAGCTCCAGAAACAAGACAAGAATACCTACTCTTGCCACTTTTATTCAACATAGTACTGGAAGTCCTACCCAGAGCAATGAGGCAAGAAAAAGAAAAGGCATCCAGATAAGAAAGGAATAAGTAAAAACCTCTATTTGCAGATGAGTGATATTATATACAGAAAACCTAGAGAATCCACAAAAAACTGTTATAACTAATAAAAAGATTCAGTAAAGTTGCAGGATACAAAATCAATATCCAAAAATCAGGGGGAAAAAACAGTAGTATGTCTACACACTAACAATGGACTATCAGAATGAGAAATTAAGAAAGCAATTCTTTTTATAATAACATCAAAAGAATAAAATACTTACGAATGAATTTAACCAAGAAAGTAAAAGATCTATACACTGAAAAGTATAAAATATTGATGAAAGAAATTGAAGACACAAATAAAGAAAAAGATATTCCATGTTCAAATTAAAATTGTTGAAGTGTCCATACTACTCAAAATGATCTACAGATTCAATCCAATCATTATCAACATGCCAATGGCATGATTCACAGAGGCAAGAAAACAAACTTCAATTTATATGGAACCCAAAAGACCCCAAACAGCCAAAGTAAGCCTGAAAGAGAACAAAGAACATACTTCTTGGTTTCAAACCATACTATAAAGCTATAGTAATTAAAATAGTATGATACTGGCCTAGATCAATGGAACAGAATGGAAAGCCCAGAAATAAATCCATGTATATATGGTCAATTAGTTATGTCAAAGGCGCCAAGAATGTACCATGGGGAAAGGAGGGTCTCTTCAATAAATGACATTGGGAAAACAGAATATCCACGGGCAAAAATATGAACTTGGACCCTCACTTACACCATACATAATATCAACTCAAAATGGATTAATGATTTGAACATAAAACCTGCAACTGTAAATCTAGAAGAAAACGTAGGGGTAAGTTCCTTGATACTGAACTTGACAATGAATTTTTGGATGTTCACTGCAGCATTATCTAGAATAGCCAAGACATGGAAACAACCTAAGTTGACAGATGGATAAAGAAAATGTGATTTTATATATAAACACACACACACACACGCACACTATAATGGGATACTATTTGGCCTTTAAAAAGAAGGAAATGTTGCCAGGTGCCACAACATAGAATCTGGAGGCCATTATGCTCAGTAAAATATGTCAGGAAGAGAAAGACAAATACTGTATGGTATCACTTATAAGTGAATCTGAAAACAACAACAAAAAAGTTGAACTCACAGAAACAAAGAGTGGAAAGGCGGTTCCCAGAGAGTAGAACGGTGAGGAAAATAAGAAGATGGTAAAGAATACAAACTTTTAGTTATATGATGAATCAGGTCTGAGGATCTATATATGACATGGGACTATAATTGATAATGTTGTATTGTATAAATGATATTTAAAAAGACAGTAGAATGCAAGTGTCTCACCAGAAAAAAAAAAATATTGTGGTAATATTGTGGTAATGAATGTGTTAATTTACTCAATGGTGAATCCTTTCACTATATATAGCTGTATTAAATCATCACATTGTATACTTTAAATATATTACAATTTTATTTGTCCATTATTCCTCAATAAAGCTGAAAAAAGGAATCTAGAAAAAACAAAAACAAAAACAAGAACAGATGGATGGATTCCTGGACAGATCTATATGATAAATGAAAATAACAGGTACGCCTGGGTGGCTCAGTTGGTTAAGCGGCTGCCTTCAGCTCAGGTCATGATCCCAGCATCCTGGGATCGAGTCCCACATCGGGCTCCTTGCTCGGCAGGGAGCCTGCTTCTCCCTCTGCCTTTGACTGCCACTCTGTCTCTCTCCCTCTGTCTGTGCTCGCTCTCTCTCTCTCCCTCTCTCTCTGACAAATAAATAAATTTTAAAAAAATTTTTAAAAGAAAATAACAAATTTAAAATTAGAATACAGATTAAAAATTCCATCAGACTTAGCAATAGCAATATCTCAGCAGCTTACTCTGAAACTCTAAAAACAACTTTAAGCACCATCTAAAAGACATTTCCAGCTATTATATTAAAAAGGAACTCAAGGGGCACCTGGGTGGCTCAGTGGGTTAAAGCCTCTGCTTTCGGCTCAGGTCATGATCCCAGGGTCCTGGGATCGAGCCCCGCATCGGGCTCTCTGCTCTGCGGAGAGCCTGCTTCCTCCTCTCTCTCCCTGCCTGCCTCTCTTGCCTACTTGTAATCTCTGTCTGTCAAATAAATAAATAAAATCTAAAAAAAAAAAAAAGGGAACTCGGAAAATGTAGATCAGGGACGTAACGTAGATCAGGGACGTAACTATGATGATTCTTTAACTTTCTGGACTATTACTTCAGTTTTACCCTGTCTGTCTTCTCACGATAGTAGAACTCAAAGCCACAAAGACAAACCTGTCTCCTTTCAGCACACAAAAAAGAAAACAGGACCTGAAAATACTGAAGTTTATGCCAAAAAAAAAAAATCTGAGAGTTCAATAAGCCCAAAAGAGACACCTAGGAACAAAGGCTGAATGCCCAGGGACCAGAGATGAAGATTAAATGTTCCTGGGAAGCTCACCTTGAACTTAACCAAGATGACCAGAACTTTCAGATGTGAGTCTTAAAAACATCAGTGTCCACCTGCTCTTTTCACAAATTCAGAACTCAAAGTTAAAAAGTTTCCCAAGTTTATACAACTATTCAGTGGCAGAACTAGAACTAGATTATATAAGAAACAATAAATGCATCCAGTGAAAACCATTCTGTCAACTACCAAACTAATTCAGAAAAAAAAGTGTTCATATTTTACATAGTTATATTGTCTATTCAAAACTCACCATATGCTACACAAATACCTCCCAAAAGTTTATGTGAGGGATGAGGGAGTGCAAATGGTATTTAGAATGTGTTCATTCTAAATTGAGGTGGGTTTGGGCATGACTAGATGTTTGGTGGAATGGCCCACCCAGGGCTCTCTACTCTTAAAAAGTAAGAAGCTTCTTTGTTAAAAACCCATCGTGAGAAAAGGGAACAAAGGAGCATACATGTTTAGGCCAAGCACACAGCGTTGGGACCAGAAGTCAGTGTCCTCTCCCATACGGTTCTGTGTATGCTACTCACATTTGTCCCAGCACCATCCCTTTCCCCTCAGGATCTGTCCTGGGGTGCTGTGGACAGTGAATGATAAATATAAAAGGGCTGAGTCTAGAGATCTCAAGTGTGGTCCAAAAGAATGGGAGAGAGGGCAAATGGTATTTTCTGTAAACAGCAAGCAGACTTTAGGAGTAGGGGGAATGGGGACTCAAGAGAGGCCATCAGCCACAAGATCTGAGGCTGTAATGACAGGAGAAACAAGCCAGACCTCCACCTAGAACAGAGAAGGGACATTTTCAAATCTTACCACTCGCTATCATAGTATGCATTCTTTTTTTTTTTTTCACATTTTTCTTTCCTCCCTAAAAGTTTATCATAAAACAATTTTTCAAGTACCTCATGGTCTTGATGATTTTTCACTGGCTTCATATTTGTTGAATATTTCTTTGCCATAAAGTATGTTAAACTATCCCTAGGATTTAAACATTTAAGCTGTTTCCAATATTGTAAGGAAAATGTTCAGCCTTTTCCTGACTCAAAACATTCTAAATTCTCAGAAGGGATTAGTGAATCAAATCAAAGTGAAGAAATAACTTTGAGTCCTGATAGATAATGTTTCAGTGTGACTTTTTTAATTCCTGCAAAATGTATTATCATTAAAAACAAAAACAAGACAAATTATCATTTTACATCATTCCTTTTGTCAAATCTGGGATGTTTTCATTTAAAAGCATTCAAGTTCTAGTTGACAATTTTCCTTCTTTTCTTTGCTAGTTCATTAATGAGAAGTGGTATCTACTGGCTCCTTTCCTTTCTTCCAACAGAGATTTTTTTTGCCACAATTGTTTAACTTGATTATCTTTCTAAATTATTTTTTCATTTCCTTTGTCCATTAAAATTCTATTTCACTGCACTCTCTGGTAATTTTTCATATGTTTTAGATGACTCCGAATCAATACTTAGACCTCATGCCCAAGTAGAAAAAGAATCACAGATGCAGGTTATAAATTCATGTAAAATATATCTATATAAACTGTGCATAAGGAAGTTTTTGTTACTGAAAAAATAAACTGCCAAGGCTTATTAATATGATGCATGCAATTTCTGAAAAGGATGGCAAAATATGTAAGAATGTGTTTTAAAATTATGTAAGAACCTGAAAGTATATACATAAAAGTACAATTCACGAACAAAAACCATGCATATTAATAATAGTTACCATTAAGTGAGCAACTTCTAGGTGCCCAGAATTTTAAAGACTTTGTAAAACAAAGTAGATTTTTTGCATAAGGAAATTGAGGCTCAAGGATACACTAAAAAACAATTCAAATCTTGGTTGACATGATTTCAAAGTCATGGTCTTTCTATATGATGCTCTTCTTCACAACAGGGTTGCCAGATACGTCGTAACAAGTTAAAAGGTCATAAAACTCCTATTTCCTCTCTAGTCTAACAGTCATAATTTGTGTTCCCTGATGTATAAGTTTATGGCTTTTTAAAAAATTGAATGTTAGTTTGGGAATATATGCAATTAGATACGATTCTAATTATTAGACAAACATAGTACAGATACTAAGACCTGGAGTAAATATTGTTTATACCTACCAAAGGAGGTCCCAGGTATTTTTACTTCATCCAAAACAAGTAGAAATTCCTTTTTCAAATAAAGAACACTGACAAGAAATTGTTAGGATGAGCTTTCTCTGAACCAAGGAGAGAAAAGATCTGCTGAAAGTCTCCTAGGAGTCACCACTTGTTGCATAATATATTGCACAATAAATTCTAGATCAAATGTAATAATAAAAATATAAGCATTCTCTACAATTGGGAGCTGATTTCCTGACTTTCCAGTTTTAAGGAAAAAATGGATATTTCCCTGCTTTAACAGCTCAGGACAGAAAACAAAGTCACATTTTTAAAATATTTTCTCTCTCTCCACACAACACCGTCACATCCAAGATAAGCCTGCCAACACCAGGAACTGACTCCTCAAGTCAAGGCCTCATTCCTGTTATAAGTCCCTTTTAAAGGGAAATTTTCATCTATCAGATAACTCTTTTCTGTACCTCCACTGGGCCTGACATTACCACATGATATCCTGTTGAAGTCCAGAAACTTCTATCATTTAGGCATGACCCAGCTTGTTTCCTGCCAGGTTTATGGTAAAATGGACACATACCTCCACCAAAAATCTTTCAACCCATCAGCTCTATGGTAACTGTCCCCTGCCAGGGATAGCCCCCTCAGTTCAGACTTTTCTACCAATGGGAATAGGACATATCTGAAGTTTATTCAACCAGCTTATAGAGGATAAAAGACTGAAACATAAGCAACACAGGTAGGGAGACTGAGTATCTGGATATCATGAA
>PISX010009186.1:13868-77462 GCA_004024625.1 Mellivora capensis | reverse complement strand
ATTGTGAGTCCAGAGTAAACACAATGCAGAGAAAGTGCTCCTCCTTCCAGGGCATGTCTCTGACCAGCACAAGCAAGATGGAGAACTGGAAGCAAATGCTGAGCCTTGGGAGTATGTGGGAGGGGTGGAGGCTGGATGTCAAAGCTGACTTTGAACTTCTCTCCTGTGAGAATGGTAGCCCCATGGACACAGTAACAAACCATCAGCTGAAAGTGACCTGTGTTGTAATATGTTCGTTATACAGTGTCCTTTCACCTGTCATCCCATTGGACACTCCATTATAGATGAGTGGTAGGAATCCCCTTTTGTGGACGAGGGTACTCAGGCTCAGAGGGGTGAAGTCATTTGCCCAAAGTCATACAGTAGATGTACAGTTGGGTTTTGAATGTAGGTCTTTATGACTCCAAATCTGGTGCTCTTCTTTGCTAAAGCACATTTTCTTTCAGCAGGAAAAAAGAGGAACCAGTCTATTGCGGGGAAGATGATAGTGATGGCAATGGTGACAAAGATGATGCTGATAAATGAACAAATGAACAGTAATGTTAGTCTCATGTTTCAGAGTCGACCAAGGGCCAAACCCTACGTTAGTTAGATCCTTTTCACAAAATCTCTCATTCAATCCTTATAACATCCATGCAATGCATTATTGTTGTTGTTGTAGTAGTATTTTATTATAGATGAACAAATAGATTCAGAGAGGTAAGATGACTTGCCCAAGGTCACATAAGGGATTATTCAAACCTAGCTCTCAGTAGACTTAAAATTCTCATACTTCCACTACACAACAAAAAAAGGAAAAGAGAGGGAGGTGGGCAAGGAGAGTTTGAGGTGGGGACACATGGAATTCAGAGGCAGTTGGGACAATTGATTTACACAGATAATACTTTCAGAACCTCACTCAGTTAGGGGTGCTCATGAGGCAGCTGACGACTAACGGAGGCTTAGAGCTGAGGAAGGACACTGGGGAAGGGCGGGGAGGGGGGCAAACCTGCAGAGCCAATTAAGTCCTAGGCATGCATTGAACACTTAGTGCATGCAATTCCAATATGCCAAGGGCAAAGGGATGGGATCCCTTAAAATAAGCCTTGAACTTTGTGATGATTTTTAAAAATCATGTCAGTAGACTTTATGAATACCATAGAGGTCAGCGAGCTATGGAAGGTAGATTACGATCTACCTATGATACAGTGCTGTATCATAGCGGGCCGTGAGGAAGGGCAGGTGACAGCAAGCTGTGGAGGAGTTTGTGGTCCAAAGGCACACAGTGGCAAAATGGCTTACACAGATTATCAACGTCAAGGACTGTTTCCCCTACTTCATTTAAGATAAGAATTAATATCGTCATGGGGTACAGGATTCAGTGGAAAAGGAGAGATCAAAGACATAATCCGTGGCATGATCGAAGGCCATGGCACAGGATGGTGCTTCAGAAAGGAGGCTCACTTTCCTCTAAGGCTCCAGGCACGATTTAGACTTGGACCAACAAATACATCAGATCAGATTGCTGGAGTGAGAAAGTCTCAAGGTATGAGCACGGCAGACCTAGGTTCAAATCCAGACTCTGCCACTTTCTAAGCCTCTGATCTTAAATAAATCAATTGACCTCTCTGAGCCTTAGTTTCTGCATCCATAAAAAAGATCCCAAACTGGATTGTTCCCAAGCAAAGTATTCCCAAACATGCTTGATTCATACATTCGTTAATGCCTAAGTGATTTTTCACGGGACTGCTAGGCCAAAAGAGATGCCCAACAGTTCCACTTATTAAGTAGTTAGGTTCAAACCATTCCATAAGTCTGTACGTTCTATCACCTGATACAGCTAGTGTGCAAGAAGGATGATGTTATTTCTTTTTTTTTTTAAGATTTTTCATTTATTTATTTGACAGGCAGAGATCACAAGTAGGCAGAGGGGCAGGCAGAGAGAGAGGGAGAAGCAGGCTCACCAGGGAGCCGAGAGCCCGATGCGGGGCTCCATCCCAGGATCCTGGGATCATGCACGTGAGCCGAAGGCAGAGGCTTTAACCCACTGAGCCACACAGGTGCCCTGATGTTATTTCACTTTTAAATGCAATCACTTGCTCACTTATGGGATGTTTGGGTAGGGGGGCGCTGCTCAACTTCTCAAAATTTGGAAAACTTGGAATCAGATTGAACACCATAACCCCCATTTCTGGTTCCACATTGATCTTTGCATGTTACTGGCTTTTTATTGCAGCAACGCTCTGAAACCCAGCATCACATACCTGGGACATCACTGAGAGAATTGTTCTGTGATCTGGTGTTGACATGGTGAACTCCCACCCTAGTAGTTCCGGGATCCAGCAGATGTTAAATGTCACTGAATTTCTTCCTGAAGTGTCAAAAATCTCTTGGTGTCCCTCAAGGTTTTCTGTGGCCCCCTGGGCACCTTGATGTCTTATGCTCAAGGTTAAAGTCAATAATATATGTGTCATATGCATGATATACAAAAATCCCTTACCAACACATAAGAAAAGGGGTAGGGACGCCTGGGTGGCTCCGTGGGTCAAGCCTCTGCCTGCAGCTCAGGTCATGATCTCAGGGTCCTGGGATCGAGCCCCGCATCGGGCTCTCTGCTCAGTGGGGAGCCTGCTTCCCCCTCTCTCTCTCTGCCTGCCTCTCTGCCTACTTGTGATCTCTGTCTGTCAAATAAATAAATAAAAATCTTAAAAAAAAACGTGAAACATCCCAGTAGGAGGGGGGGGAAAAAGAACACCCCAGTAAGAAAAGACAAAGGATGTAAGGATGTGAAGGATGTGAGAGAGAAATATCAGAAGAGAAAACCCTAATGGCCAATATAAGACCAAAGTTGGATTAGGCCCCCCTAGTCATTACAGAAGTACAAATCAAAACAATAATGAAATAATGTTTTTGCCCATCCGATGCATGAAAATTAAAGATTGATTCCATCTAGCCCCTGACGAGGGATTAGGAAAAATAAAAATTATCTCATATTGCTGGTGAGAATATAAATTGTTGTAACATTTTTAGAAATTAAGCTGGAAGGATCTAATAAATTTGGAAAAACTGTAAACCTTTACCACAGTAATCCCACTTGGAGGAGTCCAGCACATAGAAGTAAAAACACCAGTATATATGAATAGATAGCCAAGAATCTTTATGAGATAATTGTTTATCATAACATAAAGCACTGCCTGGAAACGACCCTAATGTCCGTCGATAGTAGAATAATTCTTACACATCTACCCTGCGGAGATTTGTTCAGTTATTAAAAGAATGTTAGATCTATGTGTATTGACAAAAAGGGATGACTGTGATATATTGTTAGTGAAAAAAGCAAAATACAGAGTCAGTGGGTATAGTGGAATATTGTGGGGGTTTTTGGTGAAGAAAGAGAAGAAAAGGAAGCCTACATTTATACAAACATATGGACAGCCCTGGTAAGACAAAAGCTAACACACTTAATTGTGGATATTTATTGCAGTGTGTGTGGGGAGGGTGTAGAGGAAAGAGGGAGATTACTGGTTTTATATGTGTTCATATTTGAGTTATTTGGCAAGTATCCACCTATCAACCAGCATTTATCATCCTTTGTAATTTGAACTGAAAACCCAATGAAGTGTCCTGCACACCAAAATTGTAATAATAATGATAATAATAACAACAACAACAACAATGTATTTTATATGCCCGGCACTGTGCTTGGCACATAACAAGGATTTTATGTGCTTTAGTGTTCTGTCTCTGGCTTGCTTTCTGTATGCTTCTCTGTAACTCTGTTGCATTTCTCTCTACGAGGCTGTATCTATATTTATATCTATAGATCTCTCCATCTCCCTTATCCTCTCCTTCTGCCTCCCTCTTCCTTTCATGCCAAATGATGGGGACAAAGACAAGGAATAAGGCAGGGCACCTTCCCTTGAGGAGCTTACACTCTGCTGGGCTGAAAATCAACACTTTTGCAGAGAAAGAGGAAGGAAGCAGGGGCAGATCACACCAGGTGGACTTAATTTCAATGAATAACAGGGTAAGTCATGTACTCAAGAGGAAGGAGGAAGCTGGGGACCTATGGGGAATACACATGGCTGTGACAGCAGGATAGAGTCACCAGGAGATGAATGGAGGGGTTATCGTTCAGCCATCCTCCCTGGGTGGTTTTGAAATCCATCTTTCTGAAGGCATGAGTCTGGGCTCAAGCACCACTGAAAGACTCTTTGGGAGCTGATTCCTTCATTTTTCAGGGCTGCGTCTGAGATGTATGGGCAGACAAATCCCTTCCCTTACCCAATGCTTAATCTTTTCTGTTTTGGCTGTGCTCAGAGGCCAACTGTTCTTACCCATTCCCTCCAAATCCTGCCTCACGCATAAAGAGAAACATCAGACTCTAACCAATTGTCCCATCATGGCTGCCAGTCACTCCTCCCCACACCTCACCCAGCAGATCAATGCTCCTAAACCAGTTCTGCCTCTGTCTCCCTAGACAATGGTCCTGGCAGAGACAGAAGGGTCAGCTGGCTGGGTTGCTGGGCTGGCATCCCACAAGCTATGTCCTAGTTTTCTAGAGAAGCTGTCAGGAGTCGCCTCAGTGCAGTCTTCTCTCCCCAAATCCCTTTTCTGAGTTTGAAGGAATGGCTTTGCCAGCCCCAGGAGAAGCCTCCTGCCCAGGGAGAGCCAGGCCTAAGAAGCTGCCATCAGACCCCATTGTCTGTGTCCTGGGACAACTGCCAAGGCTCAGGCATCTTGGCTGCGGATGTGGAAGGGCCCTGTTCTGATCCCATCTGTTCAGAGTGGGGGAGAGAAGCCAGATCTCCTCCCCTTTCCTGCTCCCCCAAACCCCATGCTCTATGGATGAGTGGCTTTTCAGAGATGAAAAAACAGAGCCCTGTCAAACAAGTCTTCTTGCTTGACAAAGATAGAATCTAAATATAGAAAGGTACAGCTAAACTCTACTGCAGCGCAAGCAACCCCATCTGGCACACAGCTTCTGGGGGATTCCTCCCCTGCCATGGCATCTATCCCAGTGCCCGGGATATAGCAGAGGGTCAGCAAATGTCTTGTTGAACTGCCCTGCTGAATCCTGCCGGACACCCTCCCCCAGCAACAAATGTCTGCTATGCAAACATCTCCACGAGACCCAGTGACACTGCCCTGGGCCCCTCACTTTCCACCCCTAAATAGCCTTGGCCCGTCTCCTATCGGGAACCTCCTTGCAAAAATGCCACCACCAAAACGCTTCCCTGAAGCAGAGGTGGGCGACTCATGTAAATATTTGCTGCTTCATATATCCAGCACTTTATTCAATCTTCACAATTTCAGTAATATAGTTACTCCCATTTTAAAGGTTTGAACATTGAGGCTAAGAGGTTAACTGACTCATCCAAGACTGCTCTATTGGGAAATTCAGGTCTGTTCTTCCTACACCAGAGAAGGCCATGGGATGATGCAGGAAGGAGTCTTGCTGCTAGACCCAAGTTAGTAGCCCTGGCATCCCACAGATCAGTTCCCACAGGAGCTTCACAGCCTTTGGTTTAAGAATCATAGAATCATACTCCCTGGAACCAAAAAAAAAACTCCATGGAAGCATGAACCCTAGTCTCCTGTTTTTAATGGCACTTTTTTGTTTGTTTCTTTTTAATGACAATACTCAATGGTATATTAGATTTCTAGGGATGCCATAACAAATCACCACACATTTGGTGGTTTGAAACAACAGGAATTTGTTCTCCCACAAGTCTGGAAACTAGAGATCCAAAGTCAAGTTTGTTGGCAAGGCCATGCTCCCCAAAAGGCCCTAGGGAAAAATGATTCCTTGCCTCTTTCAACCACTTCCTTGCCTTGGTAGTGGTTACCAGCCATCCTTGGCTTATACCTGCTTCTCTCCAATCTCTGCCTCTGTCTTCACATGGACATCTTCCCTCTTGGTGTGTCTGTGTTTTTGTGTCTGAATCTTCCTTCCTCTCCTTTCTCTTATATATGAAGACACCAGCCACTGGATTTAGGATCTACCCTAAATCAGGATGATTCTCATCTTAACCAGATTATATCTGCAATGACATTATTTCCAAGTAAGGCCACAGTCTGAGTTTCTAGGCAGACATGAGCTTTGGGAGGGAACTACTCACTCCATGCGGATAGAAGAGTGTGGTGTCCAGGAGTGTGGACTCAGGAGTCAGGCTGCCTGGGACTTTAATCTCAGACCCACCACTTTCCCATTGTGTGACCTAGAAAATCTCTTAACCTTTCAGGGCCCTCATCTATAAGCTAGAGATGATTATAGTACCTACCTCATGGGCTGGTTGGGAGGAACCACTAAGATAATCCGTGTACAGGACTTAGCCTAATGCTTGGCACACAGGGAGTGCTTAAACATTAGCTCCTCTCCCTAGATGATGGTAGGTAGGGGTACTAGGTCTGTAGCCATGCTGCTGGGATAAAATCCTCAATCTACCACTTTCAATTGTGGGAAGATGGGCAAGCTACTTAATTTCTCCGAGTTTTAATTTCTTTCTTTTTAAAAAATTAACATATAATGAATTATTTGTTTCAGGGGTCCAGTTCTGTGATTCATCAGTCTTACACAATTCACAGCTTCGAGCCTTCATTTCTTCATGTATAGAACAGAGATCATTGTATCCTGCATGTAGCAAGTTCCCAGTAAATTGTGGCTGTGCTGAGATTGATGTTCCCACTTTGAATCCATGTGATAGTATGAAACCCCGTCATGCAGTAGGAACAGGCTCAGCAGAGGGGTCTTGGGATTCTGGCAGAGAACACCGAGCCTAGTGGACATCGGGGTGTTTAGAGGGAGGCACCACAAGGTTTAATGCACTGAGGCCAGGCTTGTCTGTCCTTGGCAACGGTCCAAGGAGATGAACCCGTCTCCCCTGAGGTTGGCTTAGACTCAGTGGATACACAGGAGACCTAGAAGGCATCCTCTAGCTGCTGGGACACACACACACACACACACACACACACACACACACACACTCCCACCAGTCTCCAGCTGCCAGATGAAGGTGACTTAGGAGATGTGAGGGTGGAGAAGGGCTGGGGAACCGGGGGCGGAGAAGCAGCATGAAGCTCATTAGTAACTGACTACTCTGGTGGAACAGACCTCTCCCTGGGGCCGTAACTCTGTCCCTGGAAGAAAGAATGATGACTTGGGGGTGGCTGAGGCCCCTGCAACCCACATCTGGGGCTGGACGTGGGAAGCAAAGCTGAGTCCCTGCCTTCTCTACATCCCCAGCATAACCACTGAAAAAGAAGAGCTTTGGCATGAAAAAAGAAGCGTGGGGGGATGGAAGGAAGCTGAAAAGCATACTACAGGGCTTCTTTCACGTAGGCAGTAGCTGTACCAACAGGATACCCCACCCGTCACAAGCAAGGATACTTTCTGAGTCTGCAAGGGGCAGTGTGACACAGGGGAACAATCTGGAGCTTTGGGGGGCAGGTTCCTTTGGGTTTTATTGTCTCTCCACAATTTGGGGTCACTTTGGATAAATCAATCTCTTTGGACCTTACGTTCTACCTTTGTAAAAATAAAAATGTCTATTTTTCCGGATTTGTCATAAAGTTAAACCACAGGATTTAACTTATATCAACCTAATTCATACTGGATTATCAAACTCAGCTCCGCTGTCCCCAAAGCTGGGTTAAGCCACCTGCTCAATGCCCTGCCAAGCCCTTGCACGTTCCTCTGCCACGCACAGATCCTTTGTTGCGGAATTATAAGTGCAGGTTACCTGGTCCATGTCCCACACTAGGCTCTGAGCTACCTCAGGGCAGGGAATGCCTTGTTCATTTTGGCATTCTCAGTGCCCAGCGTAATTCCTGGCATAGGCTAAGTAAATGAATGAAGGAGTGAGTCTTATTAGGTGGGTTTTTAGGCAACTGTTAAATAGCTAAAGCACGCTGGAAAGCACACATAGAGGGGTATACTGATGGAGAGTTTTCTCTGTCTCCTCGGATAACTTTAACAGAGGTGAAGTAAGGAAAGTTGATGGATAAGAGCAGTGAATGGGGAAGGGCTACTATGTGCCAGGCACAGTGCTCTGCGTCCTACATGAATCAGGAACTTATTACCAATTAGCTGTTACTATCCTTGTTGTGCACTTAAGGAAATGGAGGCTCAGAGACCCCAGTCAACTTTCCCAGGATGCCAAAGCTAGTAAGCAGCTGAGACATGGGGTATGCCTGACTGATGTACCTGACAACCCATGTTGTCCTTTCTTTCAGGTCCATTCTGATATAAAACCGAAACTTGTTGAAAACTGGGTAGCTCCCCCAAAAAAGAGGCAGGGAGAAACAGGAGGTGAATTTTTCAGGCCTTATTCGATTTCTACTCTGCATAGCATCTTACCTTTTCTTCTTTACTCATGCATTGGCTAAGAAAATGTCCGATAAAGCACTTTGGACACCAGGGTATTAGGGCGCCTTTGGTGATTTAAAACCCTGTTTTTCAGGGACAGATATTCTCCTAGTCCTGATTATAAGGGAAGTGACTTTGTGGTCCTAGGAGTCTGAGAAGGGCCTGAGGCTGTGAGTACGCAGAAAGAGGGAGAAGGAGAAAAATGCCCTTTTGATTTTCTCAGAAGGAAAATATTGCCTGGATATAATAAACCGCCCAAAATTGAGGGTGAAAATGTCTCGATGTGGAATGGGGAAAGACTCAAGCATCACTCCAGTGAGGCCATCTGTTGCTTGTTGAGCTTGTATCAGGTGCAAGAAGAATTACATGTATTTTTCTCTCTTAGTTTTCCCAAGACAACCCCATTTTACAGATGGTTATAGAGTCACACTGCTAGTGTGCATAACAGAGATGAATAGCCAAGCGTACTGACTATAAAGGGCACAGTGGCTGGAATCTTTGCCACCAGAATAAAGCAGACGTGTAGACACTGAGGCTCGAAGTCCAACCTCGCATAAACACAAGTTATGTTTTGTTTTACTCTGACTTATGCAAGTATTCATCCTGAACCCACTTACCTCCCACCCCCCATCTCCCTCTTCCTCTGTCCCAAGAACAGTGCTGATCTTAGGGTCCTGATAACGCCAAGCAACAATGACAAATAACACACCACCCCAAGGACATAATTAAAAACATGCATAAAGGTTTAATTACAAGGATGTCCATCACCAAACTATTTATAATATAAAAATAAATAAATAAAATAAAGCTCCCCAAACACCAAAAGCAAGCCATTGAACTAATAAACTATAGCACAGTCATTATACGTGGAATTCTATGCAGCAATTGGAAATTATCTGTGTGACAATATTTAGGTACAGAAACACGATCCTGTGTTTACAAGGAACGTGTTAGTTCTTGAAAGCAGTTTGTAAAACTTTCTGACTATGGGCATTATAGGTGCTTTTTAATCCTTTCTGATTCCTAGCGAATATCTGTTGTTTTGTATAAAGGAAAACAATTGAACAGTTATTTATAACATCATAATAAATATTTCAGCCTCAAGTATTTTTCATTTGTAATAATAATAGGACCAGTGTACAAGGATGCAAAAGATAGACAAGAAGTCCTAAGTCTGCATAGAAATCTGACTAAATAATCAAAGTCTTTGTTCAGGGAAAGGGGAACATCTGCTTTCTGTGTCCCCAAGAGGGGACACGTTTGAATGACGGCAGGCTAGATTTGAGTTGAATACAAGGAAGGACTTTCTTAATGCAGTAGTCATCCAGATGTACCACAGGGGCGCCCGGGTGGCTCAGCTGGTTAAGCTCTGCCTTCCACTCAGGTCATAATCTCAGGGTCCTGAGATCAAGCCCAGCATCTGGCTCCCTTCTCAGTGGGATGTGTGCCTCTCACTCTCCCTCTCCCCACACATGCTTCCTCTCTCTTTCTCTCTCTCTTGCAAGTAAATATTTTTTTTAAAAAGCAAAGACAAACAAACAACACACACACACGCACACACACACACACACACACACACACAAATACACCACAGATATCGACCCCGTGGAGGCTGCTAATCAGCATAGATAGCCAAACCAAGAAGAGTCATGTCATAATGAGAATGGCAGTTCTAGCCCTAGCCACAGCTCTCTGGTATATGGGCCACATGCCTTAAAGAATTCAGGGGCAAACATTGCATGATACCCAATTAACAGATGAGGAAATAAACCTTAAACTAGATGCTCAGTGGCCACATATCCAGAAAGTAGCAGGATTGACCTCAGAACCCAGATCTGTCCCACACTAAACTGGACAATATCCACACACTATGCTGATTACCTTGGCTTCCTCTTCTACTTAAAAAATACTCACCTCACCAACCTTATTGGAGTTCCCAGCATTTTTTAGATGAACTTTTAAAATCTTAGAATACTTTTAGATTTATACAAAAACCATAAAGCTAGTACAGAGTTCTCATATAACCCACACCCAGTTTTCCCTATTATGAACATCTAATTAGCATGCTGCAATTAATACATTAATATTAATATTTTAGTATTAATTACTATGTATACATTATCCAAGTTTTTACCTAATATTCTATTTCTGTTTCATATTTCCACATTACATTCATTCATCAGGTCTCTCTGCGTTCTTCTTCACTGTTTTTGATGACCTTGACAGTATTGAGAAGTACTGTTCAGGTATTTCATAGAAGGTCCCTCAGTTGGGATTTGTCTGATGTTCTTCTCATGATTGGACTGGGGTTTTGGAGAGGAGGATCACAGAAATGAAATGTCATTTTCATCACCTCCTATCAAGGGTGCATGTTATCAACATGACTTATCACTGATAATGTTCAGCTTGATCACATGGCTAAGAGTGCTTTCCAGGTTTCTCTTCTATATAGTTGCCCTTTCTGAGATTCTTCTGCATAGGAGATCTGTCCACATCCCCCCACTTATTTATGTACTTAAATCATTTATTTAAATCAGTGTGACTCATGGATATTTACCTTATACTTTAGGCTATAATTCAATATCACATAAAGTTTCTAATGTTGTTCATATTGTTCCAGAATTGGTCATTGGGAACTCTTACAACTGGCTCCTGTGTCCCTTTGACATATCCCGATTGGGATGGGGGTGCGTGCGTGCGTGCATGTGTGCGTGCGTGTGTGTGTGGTTTCATTTCTAGTATTATGAGGCTTTCCAGTCCTACTTTGTGCATTTCCTGCCAGTCTTCAAGTCAGACTTTTCTCCAAGGAGCCCGGGTTACTTTTACTGGAAAATGGTATTAGAAACTAATTTATGGGGGGTCCCTGGATGGCTCAGTGGGTTAAAGCCTCTGCCTTCGGCTCAGGTCATGATCCCAGAGTCCTGGGATGGAGCCCCACATCGGGCTTTCTGCTCAGCAGGGAACCTGCTTCCCTTTCTCTCTCTATCTGCCTCTCTGACTGCTTGTGATCTCTCTGTCAAATAAACAAAATCTTAAAAAAAAAAAAGAAACTAATTTATGAGCACTACATATGCTTGATACTACTGGGGTTTCATCTTATAGAGTCCTTCAGCTGACAGAGCCAGGAAGCATACACAGCGTTGTACCCCTTGTATGTACACACAACTATAAATAGTTCTGTGTAACCCTCTGTATCGATATTAAGCAACGTGAGTCCATCCTGATGTTGCTAACTCTGATCCACATGTATCCCTCTAGCTTCTTCTTGCTTGTCTATAATATAATCTTCCCCTCCAACAGTGAGAAACCTACTATCGGCCATCATTTACTTAATTTTTCAGTTTCAGTGTGTATAGTAGAGTATAGTAGAGGTTCTAGACTAGTTAATTGGTACCTCCATGGAAAACAACATTTTCAACGGGAGTATAGTGCTTAAGTACAGTTCCTTTGGCCTTTAGTCTTAGGTACTCCACTCATTTCCAAGGTTACCTAGATTAACACATCCTCCCCACCACAACTCCCTTCAGTGAGATTGTATCATGTATTTGTAATACAGCTAGAATATTTTGTGATACTCTGCCTTTCATCCTGGGATTCTCTGAACTCCCATATTATTTTTTTAAATTTGCATGCATGAAGGTTCACACCTTGTGCTATAAAGTCCTATGTGTTTTGACAAATACTGTATGTCATATATCCACCATTAGAGTATCATACAGAACAGTTTCATGGTCCTAAAATATGCCTATGCTTCACCTGTATGTCCCCTCTCCATTCAAATCTCTGTCGACCACTTCTCTATTTACCATTTCTGTAGATTTGTTTTTCCAGAATATTTTATAAATGGAATGGTACAGTATGCAACCTTTTTTGATTGGCTTCCTTCACTTACCTGTTTTAAGATTCAATCACGTCTTTGGCCAGAAAGTTCACTCCCTTTTATTACTGAATAACATTCCTCTGCAAAAGCGTACCATAACATGTTTATCCATTCACATACTGAAAGACATCTTGGTTGATACCAGTTTTCTGGCAATTATCAATAAAGCTGCTATAAATATTTAAATGATAGTTATTGTGTGGCTTAAGTTTTTAAGTCAGTTGGGTAAATACCTACGAGTGAGATTGCTAAAGTGTATGAGAAGGCTATGTTTAGCTTTTGTACGGAACTGCCAAGCTGTCTTCCAAGGTGGTTGTATTATTTTCCATCCCCACCAACAGTGAATGAGAGTTCTTGTCGCTTATCATTCTTGCCAGAAATCAGTATTGTCAACTTTTTGGATTGTAGCCATTCTGATAGGTGTTCAGTGGTTTCATGTTTTAATATGCATTTTCCTAATGATAAATTGTGTGGAGCATCTTTTCATATGCTTTCTTGCCATCTGTGTATCTTCTTTGGTAAGACGTGTTCAGAACTTTCCTATTTTTAAATTGATTTGTTTTCTTATTGCCCCATTTTTGAGAGTTCTTTGTATATTTGGAAACAAGTTCAGATATGTGTTTTGCAAATATTTTCTCCCAGGCTGTGGTTTGTCTTTTCATTCTCTTAAGAATGTGTTATATGGTGGATTTTTTTTTTTAATTCTAATGAAGCCTAACATCAATTTTCTTCTTCTATGGATCATTCTTTTGTTATTATTTTTTTTCTTTTTTATAATATCCACAAACTCATCTTCAAATCTAAGGTCATATAGATTTTCCTCTGCTTCTAGAAGTTTTATAATTTTACATTTAAATTTAGGCATATAATCCATTTTGAGTTAATTTTTGTGGTAGGTCTATGCCTAGATTCTTGTTTTGTTTTTGTCTTTTGTTTGTTTTACAAAGGGATGTCCACTTGATCCAGCATCACTTGTTGAAAGACGAGTCTTTCTTCATTAAATTGCCTTTGCATTCTTGTCAAGGATAAGTTGACTCTGTTCCTGCAGGTGTCTTTGGGGTCTGTCCTGTTGCTCAATCTACTTTCTTCCACAGATACCAAACTGTCTTCATTATGGTAGGTTCATACTAAGAGTTGAAGTTAGGGAGTAGAATCTTCCAAGTTCATTCTTCTTCAGTATTGGATTGTTTAGTCTAGGTCTTTTGCCTTTCTGCCTCAACTTTAGAAAGAATTTTGCAATATCTACAGAATACTGTGCTGGGATTTTGGTTGTTAAATGCATTGAATCTATAGATCAAGTTGGGAAAAACTGACATGTTAACAATATTGAATCTTCCAGACTATGAATATGAAATAGTTCTTCATTTATTTGTTTCTGTTTCTACTTCTTTCATAAGTGTTCTGTAGTTTCCACGTACAGATATTATAATATATTTTGCTAGATGTATATTTAATATTTCATTTTGTGGGTGCTATTATAAATGGTATTTTTTAAAAATTGTAACATTCTCTTCTTTTTCTTTTTTAATTTTTTAATTTTTATTAAGATTTATTTGTCTATTTATTTGACAGAGAGAGATCACAAGTAGGCAGAAAGGCAGGCAGAGAGAGAGAGGAAGAAGCAGGCTCCGCACCAAGCAGAGAGCCCAATGCGGGACCCGATCCCAGGACCCCAAGAGCATGACCCGAGCCGAAGGCAGAGGCTTAACCCACCAAGCCACCCACGTGCCTCTTTTTCTTTTTTTAAAGATTTTTATTTATTTATTTGAGAGAGAGTGAGTAAGAGAGAGCATGAGAGGGTAGAAGGTCAGAGGGAGAAGCAGACTCCCTGCAGAGGTGGGAGTCCAGGATCATGACCTGAGCTGAAGGCAGTCGCTTAACTGACTGAGCCACCCAAGGTGGCCTGTAAATGGTATTTTTGATAGTAAAATTCTTTACTGGTGTATAGGAAAGTTGTTGATTTTGTATATTATTCTTGTATCTTGAAACTTTGCTATCATCATGTACTAGTTTCAGGACTTTTTTAATATTGTTTGGGATTTTCTACATAGAAATCATGTCATCAGAGAATAAAGATGGTTTCACTTCTTCCCAATCTATGGACTTTTTAATGGCTCTTTCATTTCTGATTGCACCAGATGGCACTTCCATTATGATGTTGAATTGGTGTGGTGAGAGAGAACATTCTTGCCTTGTTCCCAATATTAAAAAGAAAGTGCCCTATCTCTCAACATTAAGTATGATGTTGCTGTGGGATTTTTGTAGATGTACATTATCAAGCTAAGGAAATTCTTCTCTATTCCTAATATTCTGAGTGCTTTTATCATGGATTAGTTTTAGATTTTTTAAATGCTTTTTAGTATCAGTTGGTATGATCATATGTTTTTGCTTCTTTAGTCCATTTATATTGTTGATAACATTGATTTCAATGGTTGAATCAGACTTACATACCTGGAATTAATTCCTTTGGGTCATAGTATGTAATTCTTTTTATACAGTGTTGGAATTTATTTGCTATTATTTGCTCAAGAGTTTTCACATCTATGATCATGAAAGATACCAGTCTATAGTTATCTCTTCTTGTAATGTCTTTGTTCAGTTTTGGTATTAAGGTAATGCTGGCTTCATAGAGTTAATTTGCAAATGTTCTCCCCTCTCCCCCCACCATCAGTTTATATTTACTGAAGACATTGTGGAGAACTGATATTATCTTCCTGGAATCTTTGGTAGAATTCACCAGTGAAACCATCTGGGCCTGGTGTTTTCTTTTTCAGAAGGTTGCTTATTATTGATTCAATTTCTTTAATAGATAAAGATATATTCAGGTTATATATTTCTTTCTGTGTGAAGATTCTTTTTATCTTTTCAAGGATTTGGTCCACTTCATCTCAGTTATTAAATTTTGACCATAAATTTTTTTTCATAATATTCCTTTAGTTCCCTCTTCATGTTCATGGGATCAATATTCATGACCTCCCCTTCATATCTAATATTAGTAAATTACCAATTCTAAATTGGTAATATTGGTAATTTATGTCTTCTCTCTGTTTTTTATTGGTGAGCCTGGCCAGAGGTTTATCAACTTTATTGGTCCTTTCAAAGAACCAGTTTTGGGATCTGTGGATTTTTTCCATATTTTTTTTTCCTGTTTTCAATTTCATTGATTTCCGCTCTAATTTTTATTATTCTTTTTTTCTGCTTGTTTTAGACTTAAATTCCTCTTCTTTGTCCAGTTTCCATCTCTTCAGGTACAGTCCCCATCTGTTCTTGTATGTTGTATGCCTTTTCCATTAGAGTTCTTAACATATTCACCTGGGTTGTTTTGTTTTGTTTTTAATTTTTTTTAAAGATTTTATTTATTTATTTGAGAGAGTATGAGAATGAAAGAGAGAGCCCAAGAAGGGTGATGGACAGAGGCAGAAGCAGACTCCCTGCTGAGCAGGGAGCCAGATGCGGGATTCGTGGACCCCAGGACTCCAGGATTATGACCTGAGCCAAAGGCAGACGCGCAACCAACTGAGCCCCTCAGGCGCCTCCTCCCCTGGGTTATTTTAAATTTCTGTCTGATAGTTCCCCAAACAGCTATGTCATATCTGAGGCTTTTCTGATGCTAGCTTTGTCACTTCAGACCATGTTTTTTGTTACCTTTTGTTATGGCTTGTGATTTTTGTTGTTGTTGTTGAAAGGCAGACGTGTTGCATCAGATAACAAGAACTGTAGTAAATAGGCTCTTAATGTGACGATTTATGGTGGTCTGGCTAAGAATTGGACTGTGTTTAGTGTTTAGTGTACCTTTAGGTTCTAGAAGCTTCTAATTCCTCTAGTGTCCTCGTTTTTGTCTTCTCTCTTGAATTAGGGTTTCCATAAGTACTATTCCTCAGAGAAAGTCTATGTTTCTTAGCTGCTTCGTGTGTAACCCCCTGTCACTACACTGTACTCCAGCTGGTGTGATAGCCAGTTGTAGGGGAGGGGAAGCTGTATTAGTATCTTGCTGCTGTAATAAAGTAAACTTAGTGGCTTAAAACAACACAGATGTTTTCTCTTGCAGTTCTGGAGGTCAGAAGTTTGTAATTTGGGGTGTGTGGAACATTTAAGCAGCCAGCTCTTTGTTTTAGCTCAAGTCACGATCTTATGGGGGTCCTGGGATCAAGCCCCATGTCGGGCTCAATTCTAACTCCCTCTCCCTCTCCCTCCAGCTCACACTCCTTTCTCTCTCTCACAAATGAATAAATAATTTTTTTAAAATTTTATTTATTTATTTGACAGAGAGAGATCACAAGTAGGCAGAGAGGCAGGCAGGGGTGTTGCGGGGAAACAGAGTTCCCCACTGAGCAGAGAGCCTGATGCAGGGCTCGATCCCAGGACCCTGAAATCCTGAGCTGAGCCAAAGGCAGAGGCTTAACCCACTGAGCCACCCAGGCACCCCTCATTTGACTTTTAACTTCTGGAGACTGCATACATTTCTTGGCTGGTGACCCGTTCCTTGAATTACTCCAACTTCTTGCTTCTCTTTCATACAGCCTTCCTGCTTTGACCTTTTTCCTCCTTCTTATAAGGATCCTTATGATTAAATTTAAGACACACTAGGAAAACCCAGGATAATCTCCCATCTCAGGATTGTTTAACTGAATCATAGCTGCAGGTCCCTTTTACCATGTAAGGTAACATATCCACAGGCTCTGGGGATTAAGATGTGGATATTTTAGCGATGATATGCCAATGTTCAGATACCACAGACACTCTCTAAAATTTTCTCATTAAATCTCAGTGTTTTTCTGAGGGTTGTGTCTTAGGGCAATGACCTTCACATGTGCCTCCCAAGTGCTAAAACTTTTTTTCCCCCACTTGTCTCCTATTCCCTTTCCCGACAGAAGCATTCTCAATTTCCTTGAATCTCAGATCCTTCTGGACTAGCCATTCTCCTTCTCCCCTCAGGTGAAATCAGGAGTGCTCCAAGAGCTAGAGTAATAGGAATGCCTTAACCCCTTCCAAAAATGAGGATAATCATCTAGTTTGAAGTGTCAGCTTTTGTTATGGAAGGGCTCTGGGAGTATTTTATACTGATTACTTATCCCTTACCATCCCCCTGCCAGAGACACAAGGGGTTCTTCCTAGGTCTTCAAAATGAGAATCTGGTGGTGGGAGCCAGGGGTGGGAGGGTGGATCCTGGAGGTAAGGCCCGTAAAATTGTAAAGGGTGCCCTAAGTTGGAAGTTCCCTGGCATTTTTCACTCCCATGCTGGGCCAGACTCAGCTACCAGCAGTTCTTTGAAATTATCATTACAGTGTTCCTCCCAGTATGTGACTCCAACAGCTTTTGCAGGAGGTCTAGCTGTGTCTTTCTGGATGAAAGCGTTTCTCCAGATTTGAGAGTGGCAGTTTGCCCCGCAGACTCAGTTCTCTGGGGGGCCCAAGAGAAGTCATTGATTTTCAGTTTGTCTGTCTTTTTCTTACTGTCAAACTGAAATGATACGTGTTGGAGCTGAAATCCGGTATCCAACATTGTCAGCGTTAGAATGCCATTGCTTTGAGTCAAGTCATTGGTAACCATGTCATCATTGTATGAGTCATAGATGATCTGGGAACAAAAGTGAGGAAACCTATTTACATCAAGTAATCGAGAGATGGAAGAGAACTGGGCTCCCCAATTTTGGTTTTCAAATGAGAAAACTGATCATCAATGAGGGGAAGGGGGTTAAGTGAATATACACAGAGAATTTCATCTGTATTGGTCGTTGAGGTCAATTTAATATGGCCTCACTTCTAGGGATATTTCAAAGGAGATTTCCAAAGAATAATTCACTAAAAATGAAATGTCAAACATGCATTAGTTGACTTTATATCCTAGCACCTACCAACACTTAAGACACAGAGCAGGTAGCCAATAAGATGGTTTGGCTTTTAGATGAATCAAGAGATAAATAGGTCATTTAGTGGTCTCTTACTTTCAACTCTAAGTGTTTGAGATCTTTTCTACCATGAACAATAAAATTGCAATTAGATATTTTATCACAATTTAAAAATTTTTAAACCTCAACTAGAGATTAGAAAAATCTGGTTGCTGGCAAACTCGAGCTTGATGAGTATTTTTTTCCCTTTACTATTTTTTCCTTTTCTAAAGTCACACATACACACACACACACAATATTACTTTTGAAGATCTCCATTGTGTGCTTATATGAGTTAGCAACCATTGCTTAACAAACCACCTCAAACTTAATGACCTAAAACTACAAATATTATTATTGTTCTTGAGTTTGTCTATCAAGAGAGTGGCAGGGTGTTTCCTCTTTTTAAAAAAAAAAAAATTTTATTTATTTATTTGAGATAGAGTGTGCATGAGAGAGTGTGAATTGGGGGTTGGGAAGGCAGAGTACCAGGGAGAGGGAGAAGCATACTCCCCAAGACCCCAATGCAGGGCTTGATCCCAGGACCCCAGGATCATAACCTAAGACGAAGGCAGATGCTTCACCCACTGAGCCACCCAGGCGCCTCAGAGTGTTGCTCTTGTCTTAACTTGCCTTACTCGTACGTGTGCTGTCCGCCGTGTGCCAGTCCGAGCTGATGGCTATAAATAGCTCTTGGGTGGCTTCAGCTGGGTTCTCCTCTATAAGGAGTCTGATCCTCTAAAACTTGGGGCTTTTGATATGGCCAATGGTTAGGTTCCCAAAGAAAGTGAGCAAAAGCACTCCATGAAGCTGAGACTTAGAAGCATTGTACTGTTACTCCCATTGTATTCTCTTAGCTTGTTTAGGTTGCAAGGCCACACTCAAGGGAAACGGGACCAGACTCCATCTTGTTGCGGGGGATGTCGTATTGTGAATGCTGTGGATTCAGGGAAGGGTAAAAAATTGTAGCCGTGTTTGCATTCACTCTTCAAGTTTTTACCACTAGAACTATGCTTCCTAAATGTCCAAAATACTAATTGGCATTTTATTGTATGGTGTTGAGTTTAGAGTTTAGAATAGATGAAAAAAATTACCACTTCTCTGGTAAACTTATGTTTAAGAAATGTATTCAATAACAAGCTTCCTTGTATTATTTTTCCCCTCTCCCCCTATCATCTTGTTTTGTTTCTTAAATTCCACATTTAAGTAAGATCGTATGATAGTTGTCTTTCTCTGATTTGCTTAGCATAATGCCCTCTAGTTCCAAGCACGTTATTGCAAATGGCAAGATTTCATTTTTTTGATGGGTGAGTAGTATTCCATTGTGTGTGTATGTTTGTGTGTGTGTGTGTGTGTGTGTGTGTCACATAAAACAAGATAAAATCAAAGAGGGAGAAACTGTAAGAAACTCTTAATCATAGGAAACAAACTGAGGGTTGCTGGAGGGGAAAGAAGTTTGGAGATGGGGTAACTGGGTGATGGACATTAAGGAGGGTCCTTGAGGTAATGAGCACTAGTGTTATAGAAGACTGATGAATCACTGAACTCTACCTCAGAAACCAATAATACATTATTTATTAATCAATGGAATTTAAATTTTAAAAAGCTTCCCATTAACAAGTGATCAATTTACCAGAGTCTCTCCGGCACGGAAGAGGGGCATCATATTCCCAGGGAGATAATCTCAGCCCTGGGTGATGGTCTCATCCGGGTGGCCTAATTTCTGAGCATTATAGACATCACTGTGGAGCAGCAAGTTCCAACACTAGACCCAGGTCATTCCTCTGACTTTGTAACTCACTATGAATCCATTAATAAGACACACAATTGGTATGTGTATCTAGGATTCAAATTCCTTGCTTCCTCTTTCTGACCTCCTTTGCAAATTGAGCAAATGACCAGAAGGACTTTCATATGACTGCTAGCCTTTGATCCCCAGAACAGCTTTACAGGCTGAATAAGGCCTATCACCCCTGTTTTGCAGATCAGATCCCAGGAGGCTACAAGTTCACTAAACTTGGAGACTGGTTATTCGTCGAGCCAGAGATCTCTCTGCTGTTTCCTAACTCCTAGGCTCACATTTACAGGAGGTTATCTTTCCCTTAAGCACTTGCCTCTGAATTCCAGAAAAAAGCCAAGTCTTGGATTGAACCAACACTTCCCTGATGAGCCACTGTCTCAACTACCATGTGCTGCAGCTGCCACCACTGTGGGCTTTAAAACCGGTTTTCACAGCCTGACTCATTTACTCCATTACTCCAAGTGGGCCTCAGGGAATTTTAAGGGAGAGATCAAGAAACACAAAAATAGACAACAAATTCAAATCCATTTACATTTGGAATAAAAAAAAAAGAATTGATTTTCTTCTCCTACCCTGTAAAGATTTAAACCCACAAGGAACCCTCATTAACCTCATGTCTTATCCTTATTAATTATCAATAATAATAATCAGAGCTGGTAGTTCAATGATCCATGGGTTAAATTATGAAGCCAACATTGATGATGTTATTACTGTTCGTAATAATGATGGTATGATTAGATGCCTTTACATTTTCACTTCCCATTTCAAACCTCTACTGATTAATTCCCATAATACACCCTATTTAATTAAGCATCTTTGCCCTGATTTTGCAAATGGTAAATTAAGGCACACAGAGGTTAAATGCCTTTCTCTGTACCCCTGAGAGAGGTCATTTTCTGGGCCGTGGTATCTGAGCCCTGTACCCTGAGGAGCTTGGAGGAAAGAAAAAGGCCTGGGTTTAAAGATAAGATGAATCAGGATGTGAAGTCACTTACTAGCTCATTAAGTTTGAGCAAGAGATTGACTCTCTGAGCCTCAGTTTCCTCTTGTGTAAATGACCCAGCAGGATTATGGTAAAGAAGTTCCTGGCACTGAAGGAATTTGACTGAGTGGGAGATAATCAATCACATTTTATCTCCCTAAGCTTCTCTTCAGATATAACACTTGCCAAAAAGAGGAATTCTTGAAGTTGTCAATGCCTTTGTCTACTCTTACATTAATTCAGCACCCACTTACTGCATACATTTTGTGTGCAAGACATAATTTTCAATGTCACAAAGAAGTGTTTCTGTAAATGGGGTCTTTAGACTTGCAGTAGGATCTCCTGAGATGATTGCTTATAAAATATATTCTTGGGTGCCGTCTGAGATCTACTGAATCAGAATCTCTTCAAGTAGAGATGAGTGATCTGTATTAGTACCCCCAAGTGATTCATCTGCACTATGAAGTTTTAGATGCATTGTAACACTTGTAAGCTGCACTTCTTGTTTTCCAGGGTCCTAAAGATTAAGAAGAAAGATAAGTCACATAAGTAAATTAATATAACAAAATGTATGAAATTATTAAATGCTCTAAGGAATGTTCAAACACATTAACTAGGAAATTTGGGGTAGAATAGATCACTTACTGGGGCACCTGGGTGGCTCGGTGGTTTAAAGCCTCTGCCTTCGGCTCAGGTCATGATCCCAGGGTCCTGGAATCGAGCCCCACATCAGGCTCTCTGCTAAGCAGGGAGCCTGCTTCCTCCTCTCTCTCTGCCTGCCTCTCTGCCTACTTGTGATTTCTGTCTGTCAAATAAATAAATAAAATCCTTAAAAATAAAAAAAAAGAATATATCACTTACTGCCAAAAGTGATCAGTGAATTTTCCAAGCAAAAGTTGATCCAAGTTTCCCATGAATGAATCTTTACCATGATAAAGATTCAACTCTCCCTCGTAGCTTTGGCCAAAGCTTGTCTTTCCAGAACCCTACGTGATTGTATTTACCCCAATATGGCCTCTGGCATCATGGGAGCAACAAATCTTGGACCTTTTATTTTTAATGTCCAGAATCCTGAAATACAAAATCAGTTTCTTTTTAATCATTATAAAGCTGTAAGTTCCAAAATCTCACTCTGAACCTCAAAGGCTGAGGCCTGATTTCTTTTGTTGCCCACACTCTACCAGAACAATGCTTCCCAAAAAATACGAAGGGAAAATGTCCTTGCCCCTGGTTCCAAGGAAGAGCCACAGCACATAAAGCAATGTAAGAACATGTTAGTCATTCAAAACATTATCCCACTCTATTGATTATCTAGGAGCAATTTTCCCATTACATCATTTGTAACCCTCCCTCATTTCATTTGCTCCAACACCGTAACACAGCAAGATGAACGCTACAACCATGATAATAATCAAATCAACACTCTCACCTCCTAATAGAAGTACAGGTGCTGATCTAAATGTTTCAAATACATCAACTCATTCCTCATTAATGAATTTAAGCAGTGAAAGAATGTTCAGAAGAGGCAGAGAAGCAAAACTATAAGGAACCACGGCTTCTAGTTCAGAAAGAGTTTTGTACTCAAAGGTCTTGTCCAAAAAATTTTCTTCTCCTTGTGACTCTTGGTATCTTGTAATTTAAAACACCCATGAGAAGTTCTGGAAAGTTCCTATCATTATGCAGCAAAATAGTGTCCATCTGGTCCTTGCTCATATCTTGCCTCAGTAGATTAGAAATGGAGTGAAAATACCTAAATTCTGCATATCATCTAGGAAACAAAGTAAAATACTCTATGGAAAAAAAGGGGGGGGTGGTTTCTCAATAGTATCTTATTTAATACTTTTATAAAGATCTTATTTATTTATTTGAGCGAGAGAGCGAGAGTGCTTACACAGGGGGGATGGGGAGAGAAGAGACTCCCCGCTGAGCAGGAAGCCTGAGGTAGGGCTTCATCCCAGAATCCTGAAATCATGACCTGAGCCAAAGGCAGCCACTTAAACCCACTGAGCCACACAGGCATCCATTGTTTAATTAATATTTTAAATGAAAGCAGTTAGAATGCTAGAAATGGTTTTTCCCATTTCTGGTGAATAAAGAAGAGGAAGAATGAACATGAGCAGAGGTTGCTGTTCCCTTAAATCTTGCCAACAAAGGATGGACCCCAGTATCATTCCTCTAACTACAGATACAGATTTCCTTACTCCCTTGTGAACAGGCAAGAGGATGGATATAGTTTGAAAACCTGGGAATGTGAGAAGAGAGGATATTCCAAAAGGTGGGAACAGTTGGATGGGCAAAGGCATCAACACCTCCAACAGCATCAGTGCCATCATCTATCCTTTACTGAATTTTACTGTTTCAGACAATACAATCATCTTTTTTTATTCATAAAATTAAGACCAAACTTTATAAACATTGCCTTTATTTTTAAATTTTTTTATTATTATTTTTATTATGTTAGTCACCATACAGTATGTCATCAGTTTTTTTTTTCTTTTTCTTTATTTATTTGATAGAGATCATAAGTAGGCAGAGCAGCAGGCAGAGAGAGTGGGGGAAGCAGGCTCCCTGCTGAGCAGAGACCCTGATGTGGGGCTCGATCCCAGGACCCTGGGATCATGACCTGAGCTGAAGGCACAGGCTTAACCCTCTGAGCCACCCAGGTGCCCCATGTCATTAGTTTTTTGTTGTTGTTGTTGTTTTTTAAGATTTTATTTATTTATTTGTCAGAGAGAGAGAGAGAGAGCGAGCACAGGCAGACAGAGTGGCAGGCAGAGGCAGAGGGAGAAGCAGGCTCCCTGCCCAGCAAGGAGCCGGATGTGAGACTCGATCCCAGGACGCTGGGATCATAACCTGAGCCGAAGGCAGCTGCTTAACCAACTGAGCCACCCAGGCGTCCCTGTCATTAGTTTTTGATGTAGTGTTCCATGATTCAATATTTGCATATAACACCCAGTGCTTCATGCAATACCTGCCCTCCTTAATACCCATCACCAGGTTCACCCATCCTTCTATCCCCTTCCCCTCTAAAATCCTCAAGTTTGTTTTTAGCAGTCCACAATCTCTCACGGTTTTTCAACCCTTTAATTTCCCCCCTTTAATATGATCTTCTTTACATAAAACAGCTACAGAATAATCAGCATTCTAACCATTTTTTAAATGGCAATCCTGAATTTCAAAAAGGTTGAGTAACTTCGGGAAGGAATCACAATTCAAAACTACAAGACACTCCTTTACATCTACTAGAATGGCTATAATTTTTTTAAAAACTTTTATTTTAAGATTTTATTTATTTAGGGGCACCTGGGTGTCTCCGTGGGTTAAGTCTCTGCCTTTGGCTCAGGTCGTGATCTCAGGGTCCTGGGATCGAGCCCCACATCGGGCTCTCTGCTCACCGGGGAGCCTGCTTCTCCATCTCTCTCTGCTTGCCTCTCTGTCTACTTGTGATCTCTCTCTCTCAAATAAACAAATAAAATCTTTTCAAAAAAGATTTTATTTATTTATTTGAGAGAGAGAGTGATAGACAGAGCATGAGAGGGGAGAAGGTCAGAGGGAGAAGCAGACTCCCCATGGAGCTGGGAGCCCGATGTGGGACTCGATCCCAGGACTCCAAGATCATGACCTGAGCCAAAGGCAGTTGCTTAACCAACTGAACCACCCAGGCGCCCCCCCACCCAACAAAAAAAAAAAAAAAACAAAAAAACAAGTGTTGGCAAGGATGTGGAGAAATCGGACCTATACATGGCCGGTAGTGATGTAAAATGGTGCAGTTGCTGTGAAATACATTTTGATGGTTCCTCAAAGAGCTAAACAGAATTACCATATGCCCCAGCAATTCCGTTTTCTAGGGATGTGCACCAAATAATAGAAAACGGATTCAAACATATATGGTACACTAGTGTTCATTATAGCATTGTTGAGGAGGTAATCAAGAGGACATGACTGCCCGTTGACCCTCAAGCTGGTACTAGGCAATCAGAGGCTCCGTGGCCTCTCCCCTGTCCTAAGAATGTCCATTCTGCCTCCTGTTCCACAGTGGGAGCTGTTTTCGAGGATGCAGCCTTGAGAGAGCAATATGTTGTTAAGACCATCTGGACAGTATCTGTGTGACTGAATCCAGTTAAGACCTCCAAATGAACTTGAGATTCTGGTGGTGGGTGTGTGCAGAAACCTGTTAACCTTGTGGCCACCCAAGACAGGCCCTGTAGGTGAGTTCCTTTGCTAATTAAAACTGCCACCTACCAATCTGGAGTGGTTGGCTTCTTCCTTTAGTCTCTCTTTGCTCTTTGTACATGGGAGCCCTTGTTCAGATTTCACCAGGGAAGTTCCCAAGGTTTCAAACCAACGAGCACTATTCACCAAAAGGTAGAAATAACCCAAGTGCCCATCAGCAGATGAATGGCTAAACAAACGTGGTATAGTCAGGCAATAGAGTATTATTAAGTCTCTAAAAAGAATGAAATTCTAACACCTGTTACAACATGGATGAACCTTAAAAACATAATACTAAGTGACATGAGCCAGACACAAAAGGGCACATATTGTATGATTTCACTTTTGTGAAAAAAGGCAAAGTCACCAAAAAAGAGACCAAAGAGACCAAAGAGACCAAAAGGAAATTAGAGGTTACTAAGAACTGGGAGAGAAGATTAAAGAGACCAAAAAGACCAAAGAGATCAAAAGGAAATTAGAGGTTACTAAGAACTGGGAGAGAAGATTAATGAGGGGTTATTGTTTAATGGGTAGACAGTTTCTGTTTGGGGTGATAAAACTGTTTTGGAAATAAATAGTAGTGATGATTGCACAACACTATGAATGCCGTTAATACCAATGAACTGTACATTTAAAAATGGTTAAATATATACATGTAAATAAATAAAAATATTTTTATTTATATTATAATTATATTAATTAAATATTATTAATTAAATATATAAAATAAAATGCATTTATATAAAATATAAATGTGTGTGTGTGTGTATATATATATATATATATACATAAAAGATATATATAGATTTACAATTTTAGAAAAAGAGGTTGAATTCTTGACAAAGTCACACAGGGAATAAGTACCCAGAAGGGAGAGGCAAAGCCCTATCTGTCTAAATCAGATCTGTTACAAACCATTGTTCTACCTTCCTAGACTCCCGAGTTGGGAGAAATTGCAGATTACAATGGAGACACACATTTACATTAATTCCTTTGTTTTGTGTAGAAAAGATCTCTTTACTCTAACTCTTGCTTTCCTGTCTCCTGCCCCCAGCAACTTGGACCAAACCATTTTCTACAATCTTGGATCTTATGGTTTAAGAATCTTAACCCCCCCCCACCTCCCAACCCCCCAACTGTTAAAAATAACAAAGTTTTATTATATTTTTATTCATATCAAGAACTTAGAGGGAAAAGAAAAAGACATCATACTATGTCACGAACTTTCTATTTTCAACATTTATTTCTTGAAAAGTGGGGGAGCCAGGGAGCTGTTAGTCCTGATTCTGTTAGTCCTGTGGGAGGAGGTTTCAATGCCATGGCCAACGCCAGAGTTAAACCAATAACATCATCTGAATGTATTCTTTATATGTGTATGTAAGAGGGATAAAAGAGAAAACTGTCAGGATTTTCTACATGATCCTTGCTTACTTTCGGTTTTGTAGAAAAATAGTACCAATTGGAAAACGTGGTTTCTGGCTTCTGTTCTCCCACTGACCGGCGAGGAGACCTTGGAAAAGTGACTGGCACATAATCAGTGTGGAATCAACACTGGTTACTGTTGCTGTGGCCAGAGGTGGTGGCAGTCATTCATATTGTTACTTAAATGTCAGAGACACCTCAGTCACTGTATCGATAAACTAAAGCAGTTTGATGTGGTAACTTCCAAGGTTCCTTTTCTGTACATGTTTTCTGGAGTTCTAATTTTTTTAGGAGGAAAATCAGGAGAAAATCAATCTGCAAATCTATGTCTCCTCCCACCCTCTAGTTCCTCACTGGGGAAACTTTCTTTTTTTTTTTTTCCTTAACTTCCAAACATTGCTGTTGTTGTTAACCATAACTTATTGTTTTCCCACACTTGGGCAGATTTTTCTTCCCTGGTCGCATTACCCCTCAGGTGAAATTGACACTTTCATGGCTTGGTGAGTGGAGTGTGAAATAATTAAATGTGACAAGCCTGTTGCTTTCAGATTGAGTCCAACTCCCAAATAGTGGGATTGATTTTCCTGCGACTTATGACAAGAAATGGGTCTGACAAGTTACCACCCAAGCGGAAGCTTTTCAGAGAATTTCAAGCAGGTAAATTTGGACTCGGAGTAAAAGCTGTCCTTCGTGCTGTGATGTAGCTCACAGGAGTCCACTCTATAATTCATCTACATAGAGCCGGACCTGTCATTTGTACTAATTAAGGGAAGGCCAGTCTAAACTCCAAAAGTGCATGCTTTGGAATTCAATTCAAGTCCCCACGGGGATACGCTGATGGGGATAGAAAAATACTCCTTGGGAACTAGGATGTGACATGCTAGTTATAACACAGTGCTGGAAAATTGCTCTCTAAAGGTGTCTAACCATCTTATGGACGCTCCATCACAGAACTCACTTACTCGGCAAACTTTGTAGATGATACACAGAACTTCATATGCTCTGAATTAGGGGACATCTGAAATAACAGTACCGCGCAATAATTAGGCTCAACTTCTCCTGTTCCCATGTAGAGGAACTTCCATTAGCACCATATTCCTGGTCTTTTGATGGCCCCACCGGGGAGGATAAGAGATAGCTGATTGGTGGGTTCTGCAGAAAGACGAGGGCATGCAAAGCTTAACATCCTTGTTTGTTGGTCGGTTGGTTTTTTCAGGTTGCCTCTCCATACAAAGGCACGTTCTCAGCTTCCCTGGGCCATGTGCTAAGCTTAGTTGGGCAGGTTCTCTGTCTATGGTGGAGGCCTCTCTAGGAGCAGTGGAAGATGAGCTGATCTGATTCAGGGCTGAAGTTCTGGTGAGCCCACTTGCGCAAAAGAACCAAAGCCACATAATCCAATAGTTTTAACAGTAACAGTAATGATAGCTTGATTTTCTCTTTTGGGTCCTGGGTCTATCTTTCAAATGGTTCTAAACAAAGGTGGAAAAATAAGGTGTTCTTTATTGGAACAAGAATTATGTTCCACAGTGGTGTCCGAGGCATGAGCTTAAAATCAGCTCATTGTGTCTGCATGTGGTCTGGGAAAGACTAAATGTGTGTATCTTGTATACATTCATGTAAAGGTCACAAGACTGAGGGTTAGGAGATCCAACTGTGAGTTGGAGCTCTAACTAAGAGGGAGGCAGCCTGGGTTCTTGAGCCAAACCCGCCTGGAATAGCAACCTAGACCTGCCAAGTAGTAGCTTTACTAACTTTGGGCATGTTCCATAACATGCCTGCGCCTCCTTCTCCTCCTCCGTAAATGGGAGAGGATAATGCATACAATGTGAGGCTGAACGAGGGATCTGATGGGTCTGCGTGCGGAAAGGACCAGGCACTCCTCTGCTCGCACTGCGCCATCAGAATGGCTAACATCTTCTGACCGGAAAATGACCATGCCTCTGACAGCCTCTGCGTCTTCATTTGCAAAAAAATAAGGGATCAGACTCGGACGTTGATAAAGTCCCTGCATGCCTGACAGTCCATGATTCTCGTGACAGGCTCTGAGAGTAAACCCCTGGTGCTTGTGAATTGGTATGCGAATATAGGGTTTACATCTGTGTCCCACGGATTGTTGCTTCCTTTCTAGATCTCCAACATTTTACCATTACTGGAAAACACCAACAGAGGGCATCAGGATTTAATTCTGGTTGAGCTCATCCCAGAGGCTGAGGTTCTGGTAGTCTGATAATTCTCTAAGCAAAGCTCTTTCCCCACAGGCGTGCTAAAGATTTCACTCTCCTGACATGGCCTTACCCTCAGCCTCTTCCCGTCTGGCGCTGGGTGCATGCTTTAGCTTCTGTTTCTAGAGTTTCTCCCCACCTTGGGGTGGGGGGTGTCCTGTCTTTGCCTGGGACAGGAGATGACAGCATTTATGGAAACAGAACAGTGATTAATGACATCTGAGCTCTCTCTGCCGAGAGCTGAACTGAGGCATGTGAGTTAGAAATCCCAATCTACCCAAGGGCTGTTCTCAGGTTTCAGATGACACCAGGGAACCTTCCAGCAGGCATACAGAGTGGGGCAGCGAAAGCAGACAGGACCGTGAGCAGGGAGTCCAATCTCTACTCAGCGCACTCACAACCCACTGGACAACTCTGGGCTGGGGGTTAGACTTTTGGCTAGAGGTACAAGTGCACTCCACTCCAGGGCATGTGAATGTCACACTGAAGGAAATGGCTCTGTTTGGAGCTCAGTGTGGTGGTATGATCTCTATCACTTACTACATGTGTCTTACACAAGAAACAAATTCATAGAGTCTTGTTGTCTTAGTCTACAAAATGGAATTAATCCCATCACAATTTCCATTGAGGGTGGTGTTGAGAGGTGATAGGGAGGAGGCATTAAAAGGCATTTGGAAAAGGGCCATGTCTGCATCGAGGGGGGCCCATTGTCAGCACCTGTGGTCCTGGTGGTGGCAGCAGAGGCTCTGGTCATGTCTGCTGGGTTGGAACAGGGCATGGAGGGACTGGGCAGGGCTACTGCTGGGAGCACCAGCTGGGAAGCCCTGTGATCTCAGTTCACATCCTACCTTGCCATTTCCCTGGCAAGTCACTTTCAATCTACAAAATGGGAATAATAGTAGCAGCATTGACCCCACATTGTGTAAGAATTGTGCCAGATGTCTCAAGTAAAACACTCAGTGCTGGTCTTGGAATTGAATGAATGCTTAATAAATCATAGTTACCACTGTTATAATTATTGTTTCTTTTTAGTAACAGACAGCATTCCTGAAGGGTGTTCTTTTTTGGTTTGGGTGTTTTTGTTTTTATCCAGTTCTATTTTTTATTATTTTATTTTATTTTTATTTTATTTTATTTTTTCAGTGTTCCAAGATTCATTGTTTATGCACCACACCCAGTGCTCCATGCAATACATGCCCTCCTTAATACGTACCACCAGGCTCACCCATTCCCCCCAACCCCCTCCCCTCCAAAACCCTGTTTGTTTCTCAGAGTCCACAGTCTCTCATGCCACACCTCTCCCTCCAATTTACCCCAATTCACTTTTCCTTTCCTTCTCCTAATGACTTCCATGTTATTCCTGCTCCACAAGTAAGTGAAACCATATGATAATTGACTCTCTTTGCTTGACTCATTTCACTCAGCATAATCTCCTCCAGTCCCGTCCACATTGATACAAAAGTTGAGTATTCATCCATTCTGATGGAGGCACAATATTCCATTTATATAAGGACCATATATTCTTTATCCATTCATCTGTTGAAGGGCATCTTGGCTCTTTCCACAGTTTGGTGATTGTGGCCATTGCTGCTATGAACATTGAGGTACAGATGGCCCTTCTTTTCACTACATCTGTATCTTTGGGGTAAATGCCCAGTAGTGCAATTGCAGGGTCATAGGGAAGCCCTATTTTTAATTTTTTGAAGAATCTTCACACTATTTTCCAAAGTGGCTGCACCAACTTGAATTCCCACCAACAGTGTATGAGGGTTCCCCTTTCTCCCCATCGTCTCCAATACTTGTTGTTTCCTGTCCTGTTAATTTTCTAATGCCTCACATCTGGAAAGCCTCTCCCGATGACTGGGACTCCCCAAAGGTCACTCCTTTCCCTAAATTTGCCTTAGCACTGAAGTTTGATGTCCCATCTTAGATGGCCTGGCATTTTTGAGGAGAAACCTTATATAAATTCTGTCCCATGTAGTATCCTGGGACCTGCACACTGGACCCTTAGCCCCTCCTCTCCAGTACCCAAATTTTTGTATTCTCATCTAGCATTGTAGAGTTGTAAGAGTTCTGATGTAATTCAATGCCCCCATCAGATAGGACAAGTGAGGACCAGAAAGGGGAAGGGACTAATCCAAGGTCATAGAGTATCATAAAGGACAAAAATGCCAAATCAGTCTATTTTGGTAATTTCGTCTTTCCAAAGAACTATGTTTTCTCATAAAAGGAAGTGAATCGCATTAGTGAATTCCTAAGAGGGCTTGAAGTTTGCAAATGATGTTAGAACCCAACTAGAACCCTTCTGTCTTCAAATTGGTCTTCCTAGGAATTATGCCAGTCAGAAGCAATTTGACCAACATGCCTAGTAAGGTGCTTTGAAAGGTAATCCATTACTGCATTCCTGAAGGAAGGGATGCAAGAAGTGAAGGAAGGAAAAAGAGAAGGAAAGAGAGGGAGGGAGGGAAGTAGGGTGAGAGGGAGGGAGGGAGGGGGATGGAGGAAAGAGAGAGAATAAAGGAAGGGAGGGAGGAAGGGAAACAGGGATAAAGGGGGAGGGAAAAAAGGGAGGGAGGAAAGAAAGGAGGGAGGAAGGGAGGGAAGACTTACTAAATTCTCCTATAATAGGTACCGCGCTTGGCACTTAACACCCATATGGCATTTTATTTAATCTTCAGCACAATCTTATTAACTAGAAATTGATATCTCTGATTTATAGACAAAGAAATGGTTGCCTAGAGAGACAAAGATGGTTGTGCTAGGTTTCATCCAAGTTTGTCTAACTATAAAATCTGTAGGACTTTCATGATTTCATGATTAAACCAGCTCTTTCCAGGGACATGGATTAACAGCTCGTGGCTTTAGACTTTGGATTAACAGATATTCCCCTTGCTTCCATTTGAGACTCTCCCTTTTTCATTCATCTATCCAGTCATTTGTTCATTCCTTCTCTCCTCCTTCATCTGTTTAATAAACATGTGGCACATACCTATGGTCATGGAGATGTGTAAACTTCAGTGCCTTTTCTCCCTAAAAGAGAGAAAAAGGGAGATTTTTTTCATAAAGGACAAAAATGCCCAATCTCCATGTGATAGATTTGTCTGTTCCATGCCTGCAAATATGTGTGCACACATGCATACACAGAGAATCACAAAGTTCCTGTATTCATACACAGACCTGGAAACACAGCCAGGGCCCCACACGCACACTGGCCAGCCCTTTGCATTTGGTGTCTTTTCAGAGAGAGGCCCAGGCAGTTTGAAGAAGAGATGCCCTGGGGTCAGTCCGTGGGCCAGTGTCTGTGGGGAATTATCCATGTCCTTGCTGCTGTGTCCCTGGACTGTGGGATAGGCCTATTCTCTCTGATAGTCTACTCCAGAGGGACTTTGATGGCAGGTCAGGCCATGGGGTCTGTTTAGGTCTTCGTAGGCTGACCTGCTGAGAGAGGAAAAGCCTGGAGGACAAAAAGAGATCCATGTCACAGCAAGGGAGTTCATCTGCATAGACACGTATGGGGGCTGGGGATCAGCTTGCGTTTTGGGCATGAATTCCTCTAGCAGGATACAAAGGAAGGAAAGGTAAGGGTGTTGAATCCCATTAAAAAAATTTTATGAAGAAAAGAAACAGCATGCAACAAGGATGGAAACAATTTCAGTAATGATTGCAATAACTTATCCTACTAGATCCAATTATTTATTTCATTTTTCTGCTCCCCCATTCCTGGTTTACAAGAGCATTTGCTTGGTCAGTCACCAAGCTAAGAACTTTTCTATTTTACAAGAGTGCTATAACAAAGCCCTGTTATGTCAGTGCCTTTCCTTAAGCTACAAAGCAAGCCCATGGCAGAGTTGAGTCTCAAACCATTTTCTTACACTGTTGTCGGCTCCTCTCCTGTGCTTCCGCCTGCCTGCCTGTACAATGTGACTATCATTCTGTTAGACTAGATCAGAGACTCTTCCACCTGGCTGGTTGTTAGCATCCCTTAAAGGACTGCTGAAAACGGCTAATAACCAGACCTCTGGGGGCTTAAATGAGACTTAGGATGTATGTTTTTGACAATGCCCCTCCTAATTGTGAGGAGCAGCTAGGCTCTCCTTTCAGGGGATCCCAGAAGACACAACCAGGCTTAAGACTTCATAATTCGAGTGTCCCTTAACCCATCATCTGGGAGATAAGGAGAGGGGGGATAGGCCCCGTGTGGGAACAGCTGAAAGAGAGCCTGGAGCCAGTCTCCAATCTCCCCCCATGGGCCTGGCCATAAATCTCAGCTTTTTGGGACTGGAGCCAATGCAGATCAGAAGCATTTTCCCTCAGAGCATCTCACATCTGGGTACACCCAGTAAGCGAGTGGCAAGTCTGCACAGGTTTTGCCGGCTTGGGAAGGCAGCAGCTTGTCCAGACTGACAAGACATCAGTTACCAGCCTTGCAAACTCTCTGTGCAGAAATCAGCTTCTCTGAGCACTGTTATCTGGCCCACCTAGAGAGCCAGTTGCTGGGATCCCCTTCTTCCCCCCACATCCATCCCCAGTCTACTTGGGTCAGTCTTATCTTCCTAGATTGTTCTCCCAAAGGGAGATGGTCCTCTAGGATGCACGAAGAGCGGAGTTCCAGCTCTATCATACACGGTCTCTGCCATCCAGACAAGTTCCTTTTCTTTCCTTACTCTTAGATCCTCACTAGTCTTCTCAAACTTCAAAGAGAGATAAGAAAAGCAGCACCTGTTTACTCAGCTGAGTGTTGCCTAAAGTCACTATAAGCTAGAGTTTAACGACAGAGTCTCTGAAATTAAGCAGATTTGAGTTCGTATCTCCTCTTTGCAGTTTACTGGCTACGCGGACTTAGGCTGCTCACTTTACCTCTCTGGGTCTTACTTTCTATAGCTTTGGACTTATTGCCACCCCCAGTCCAACTAACTTTTTTTTTCATTCCTGGCACATCCCTGAAACTTCCATCTCAAGGTCACTGTGTAACTGCTTTCCCTCTGCCCTGCCCCCACTCACCACCTGATAAGCCCTGCTTATTCTCCCTCTCACCAGACACTGCATTCCTGAGGCCTGTTTCTGTCCTCCACTCCTGTCCCTGGTTTCCCTACTCTCTGTCCATGGACTTGGACCCACCTCTTGAATCCAAGGGAAGTCCTTGATATTGAGCTCACGGGTGATGAGCATGTCTATTTCCTTAGATCAAAGTGCCTGTGTTTTATTTGTGGCTCTTCTGGGTGACTGTCCACCCCTACCCGGAACCTAAACTCCTCTTTTAGGACAGCTGCTACCCACAGACATGTTCTCTGGAACTAACACAGTCTGGATGAAAGCATAGTTGACAAGGGGGTTTCTGAATTGCAGAATGATTAAAGGCACTTGGGAAGAATCTTCCTGTGCATATTTAGTTAATCAGCAAAGATTTATTTCACCGGTGTCACCATAAGAACTAGGCTATCGTCATGAAGAAGGCACACCTGGCCCCAGGCCTCAGGAAATTGATGGACTACAGAGAAGGATGGGTGGCTAGCTAGGAGAACTTACAAGGTGGAGTTAAGGGGAGGTTCAGGTGTCTGTTGGGACACCGAGGAGGGGGTCTCCCCTCAGTCAGGGTTCTTAGCTGAAGACAACTCTTTTAAGTAATCTAGGCAGAAAAGGAATTGATGAAAGGAATAGATTAGAATGCTTCACAGACAGCCTGGTCATATTCCACACAACGTCCAAATCCTAGTGCAGGAATGTGGCAGCAAAGCCCACCCTGTTGCCCCCTGCCGGAAGATGGCAGAACATGCCAGTGGGCCCCGGTGCTGGACTTCCACCTCCTGTGGTCTGAACGCCAGATTCTTCTCCTATCCACTTCACCAACAAAGAGATTTGGGGCACGCCTCCTTCCTCACGTACCTGCCTTTCCACTCATGGTCTACCTTGGGTGCGCCTGATTGGTCAGCCTAGGGCTGTAACCAATCAAATTGGAATAAGGCAGGATATCGCCAAGCCGAGAGGGAGAATGTGTGCATTTTCAAAAGCTGCTGAGTAGCTGAAAAAGTAGACGAGTATCCATTACAGATCTCCACTGGAGAATTTGGTGGAGGAGGTGGCGCTGTGCAGAGGGGGTTGCTGGCGGGGGCTTGAAAATAGAAAGGAGCAGGACAAGCTCCCCAGAGTCATTGACATCTCTGCTGAGCATGGGGATAACGTGGAAAAAAGCAGCCAGGTAAAGACAGGTCCCAGGGAGTGTTCAAGGCAGACAAAAGAGCAGGTGCATAAGCTTGCAGATGGGAATGGCAACAGTTCGATGTCCCTGGAATAGACTTGGAAGGGGAATGATCAAAATTGAGGCTGGAGAGGTGAGTAGAGCCAAGACCCTGAAACCTTACATCCCCTCCACTGAGAAGCAAAAGCACAAACTAGACAGCCAATGTTCTCCAGAGAGACAAAGAAAGAAAAAAGAGAGAGAGAGAGAGAGAGAGAGAGAGAGATGGTTACATATTCCAAGACCGTCCCTGTAAGTGTCTCTGATGTTTCATTTCTTCTTTTATTGAAGACACATCATTGCAGCTCACTTTACAACTCTCTGTAAGTAGAAATCCCTCAACATTATGGAGAATTTCTCCCATAAAATCACACAGGCGTGGGCTGTTTATGGAAGCATGAAACATTCCTTGCGGAAGACGTCATTTCGTATTCATGATGGAAACCTCATCAGACTCTCTTTGGAAATTAGTACAAGAACTGCATTTTTCTGCCTCTCTAGTCTACAGGGCTCACCTCACACCTCTACCTCTAATCCCACCTTCTGCATACAGACTACCTCAGCTGTGCACATCCCCAGTGATCCCTTCCTAATCTGACTTCCTTTGGCTTTGAGGACCTCACGCACCTCATGTTCTCAGGTGCAAAATACTGTCTATTATTATACCCTCTTGCCATGAGAAGCAAGGGCAACTCTCTCAACACTTTTCACATGTAAAGATTCCTTTTTGTGAGACCTCTCCAGAGGAGGGAGCTGGAACATAATCTGGGTATTTAGCAATATCTAACCCAAGCTCCTTTGCACACAGAGGGCTCAGCCTCAATGCCAAATTAATGTGCAAGACAATTCAGGGACCCTCAAGGAAATGTCCTCTCCCCGAGACAGGATTCACACCAGTAAGCAATGTAAGGACATGATACCTCTCCAGCTATCCACCTGGGAAATCATGGGATTCAGAGGGGCAAGATAATTTCTAAAGCTATGTGAATTTCTTTTGTTCTTGAACCTGAGTGAATAGTCATCTACACATAGGCATAGTTTTCTTGGTTCTGTCCCTATGTGATGTGAGAGAGAGAGCATTATCCCTTTAAAGCATAATAAGACTGTGTGCAAACCAATTTCTCTCAGTCATTTCTTTGCCTTTAAAATGAAGAGATGGGAAGGAAAATACATTATTACCTCCACAGAACACTGCTTCTTAAGACTTTGAGTCCAGAACTCTTCCTAGTAGGGAAATAGCCTTATATCTGGAAAGGTGATAATATAATGTTTTGTGTCAGGACCATTTGGGGTACATTTTAGATTGGCTTAAATCAAGGAGTCTGAAATTTCATAAGACACCTGGCAGCTCAGATTGGCTTCAAATTTCCCAAGAAGAGGTACTGAGGGGGCAAAAAAAAAAAAAAGAGGTACTGAGGAGTCGCCACGAGCTAAAACTACTTTCTCTGTTTTGTTTCTCACCTTCCCTCTTCCCTCTTATTCTTCTCTCATTCATAAGTATCTTCTGTCTTCTGCCTTCTGCCTGGCTTATGATGGCTGACACAACCCCCCACTCTCTATTCCTTTTTTGTTCAGAAGCAGTGCCCACCAAGTACAGACCCAGTCTGTCAGTTACCCAAACCCAGACTCCTGAATGAGGAATCGATCCAGCTGTGTCTGTGCCTGGCTGTCTGTTCCAGTATATTATGGTCAGGCTAAGGAGGTCCCTGAGCACATAGCCCAGCTGTGCTCGTTCATTAAGGGCTATATTAAGATGGCTTCTTCAAGATGGGATCTGGACAGAGCAGGATTTTAAAGCTGTATTAGTCATCTGTTGCTGCAGCATAAATCGCCCTAGAACTTAAAATGATTATAAACATTTATTATCTCACAGTTTATGTGGGCCAGGAACTTGGTAACAGACTAACTAAGTGGTTCTAGCTCACAGTCTCTCACAGGGCTGCAGTCCAATGTCAGCTGGGGCTACAGTCATCTGAAGGCTTGACTGAGGCTGGAGGATCCACAACCAATGTGGTTCACTCACGTGCCCGAAAGGTGTTGCTCGCTTTTCCTAAGAGGCCTCAGTTCCTGCCCATACAGGCATTTCCATGAGCTGCCTGAGTTATCTTCATGACATGGCTGTTGGTTCCCCCAAGTAAGCAGTCCGAGCGAGATGAATGAGAAGTCACATTTTTTTGTGACTTAGCCTCAGAAGTTACATACTGTCATTTCTATAATCTCCTAGTGGCTACAAGTTCAGTCCCAGTCATGTTGGGAGGGGACAATGCTATGGTATGAAGAGCAGCTGGTGAAGTTCATTGGGAGGCACCTTGAAGGCTGGCTATTACAAGAGCCGGCTCTGGCATAGGTTTCTAGGGACAAAGATGCAACATCATCCTTGAGTGGCTCATGCCAGTGTTTTTCCCCTGGCTGATCAAGAAGCTCTTTTTTAGGTGCAACCTCAGTCTCTCCTGTTTTAAATTCAAAATTAAAACCAACTTTGTTGCCTTAGCATGAGAGATGCTATACAGCTGGTTAACTACAGAGTCATGATTTGTAGGACATCACCTACCTGAGAGATCTGTTCTCATTTCCCTGGAAATGTGTTGCACCATTCCCTGCAGAGAACCATGTATAGCTTAGTGTGAAGTAAGGAGTGGGTCCCCATAAGTATTCCATGATGGCAATGGTTGATGGGTTGTTGCGTGGAGGAAATCCTCTTTAAAGAAGGTGGGGTAGAAGCAAAGAAACCCATAGCTTCCATGTAGGGAATGTGAACATTTAATTGCTTTGATATCTACAATGCTGGCCACTTTTTCAGACCCCAGAATTGGCAGAGGAAACAAGGAGCCAAGTAGAAAATAATAAAAGTGAATTATATGTGCTCGTTGCTAAGAAGGAATGATTCTAGGAAGAAAGGTTAAATTCTGAAGCCTGGGCTGACAAAAATATGTGTGGTTGAAACCTCTTGTAAGTGCAGAGAGGTGTTTTGTGGCCAGACCAGAAGGCTGGAGATCTGGTGCCTAATCCCCAAATCAGGTGCACTGTCTTTGGATTGATTCTCCTATGTAGGGTAGATCAAGATCAAAAGCTGAATTTTGAATTTTGGTTACTTGTATGGAGTCATTACCCAGGAACTTTGCCACTTGATAACAGTGCAAGATTAAACAATTGTCATCTCTCAGAAACTCTGTTTTTTCATCTGTTAAAGAAAAAAAGAAGAAGAGTAACCACCTTGCCTAATTCCTGATGTCGTTTCTATACATGGACAACATGTATAGATTTGAAAAAGTTCAAGGGAGCCCCTTCTTGGCCCAGTAAGGGTTAGGGACCCTTGTAAGGTTTTTACCTTAAAATGCAGCTTCTCCTTCTCCAGGCATGTGAGTAGTACAGGTCAAAGGAGCTGTTCGAAGCATCAGGCACAGAAATCAATAGGGTTATGTACAACAAGGTCCTCGGTGATAACAAAAATAATATTCACTTTCATTTTGGGCTTTTATGGACATATTAGGAGCAAATATTGGATAAGTCTCTCTTTGAATCCAAGCATATGAGAAAAGAAATTCATGATCTATGGATATGAGCTCTTCCGTGGAACATTTACTTGCAGGATGCAACTCCATAGACAGAAGGCGTGAAGAAAGCAAGTGACAGAGATTCAAGAAAGAAATAAGGACACAACAAGAAAGCCCTGATGATTTTTTAGTCCCTGGTTTCACTCATTTCTCATGTCCAGTTGCATTCCTGCCTGTGGCTTGCTCAAGTGTCACCCCATCCTCTCCCCCCAATAATAAGTTTTCCCTTTTGTGTAAGTTAAGTAAGGGTCTGATTTCGCTCACCCAGAATCAAAATAGCTCTAAGTAATATCATTCCTGTAAAACAAATGATTTTTTTCAATGTATGATTCCCCAGAATTGACATGGGCATTCTTGCCGTGGAAGACTATGGTATTAACTTGAGACATCAGAACACGATGATTTAGAGTGTGGAGCCAGGATCCAGACCACCTGGGTTCAAGTATCTGGACAAACTTCTCAACCTCTCTGTGACTCAGTTTCTTATCTAACAAATGCTGACAATTATAATAATACCCACCTTAGAGGATTGTTGTAAGGATTAAATGAATTGTCACATGATCCATGCCACTTATCATTGCTTCATCTTATGGGGGGGTGGTTACCCAGTTCCCAGCCCTAACTCCAATCTGGACTTTTCAAGAACCTATTTATCGTTATACACAAACAAGGGGAAAATGCCTTTGAGTGCATACAGGAGTCATTTTTCCCTGTGATAATGGAATGAATTCAAAGCAATCAGAATTCCATGCTGAAATTGGCTACCACTGCCATGGGGAAGATAGCTGAGACCCTGAGCTTCTGATGGGAAGCCCCAAGTGAAAATGTACATCCATGCTCAAAAATCATGGAAATAGGGATTGATAATTGAGATTTTAGCAGAAGCAGAGTGAACAAAGATGCTCTAATTAAATTCTGCATAGGAGCTAATTAACCCATTTATGTGTTTTCTTCCTTTGTGCAATAGGGGATGCACATTATCAGCACTCACATATTTGCAATCCATCAGTATGTTGTGTGTGATTTTCTCCCCCTTGAGTAATGTGGGAGGAGTGAGATGTCCTCCACAGGATCTCCCAGCCATAAGTCATCTGAGGCTTTACATTAGTTCTGGGAAGCTCATGCATGCTTTGATCTTCGGGCAGATCACAGAAATCATCCTGGACTTCCTACCACTAATCAGAGCTGGTCACTGGAGCCCCCTCAAGGGCCTTGGTGACATGTCCAGCGTGGGCAACTCCCGACTACTCAGCATTCAGAGAGGTTCTCCCTGCTGTCTGCTAAATGATTGACAGTCAGGGTGAGTATTTCAGGACAAAGAATCCTCCCGCCCACTCCAGCCATGTGGGAAAGGTATTTGCTTCCTTGGGAAGGAAGTGATTTATCTGCGGGAGAACACTGTTTCGACAAAGTTTGCGTAGGAACAGCCTCTGTTTCTGCAAGCATGTGTGTATGTGAGTGCATGCAGAAAGCAGAGAGAGTAAAAGATAAAGGCAATGTGAATGCCATAAAAAGACTTCTTTATACAAATGCTTGAAAACATACGGTGTTGAAAATCTTAGGATCACAGGAATGCATTTGTGCCTAATTCAACACAAATCTACTTCTCTCTTCAGAATTAGTGAGCCTGGGTTGTCATTGGCTTTATTATGTAAACCTTCATGGAGCAGAAACAGTCTTAGAGAGAAACAGGTAGGAGAAAAGAAGAAAAAGCGGGGGAAAGATTGATGGGAGGGGTATGAGGAAGGGAACAAAGAGAAGAAGGCATTTGCTTTGGGTTGAAAGGGTTTATGAGAACCTTATGCATTGGTATGATTAATTCTAATTGCATAAGTATATATTCTTTGCCTTTAGCCAGATCTTCTCAATAATAACCTTCTGGTTCTTTGGCCTAATGTTCAAATTCAGGGAAGAAACAGCTTCCCTGAAGGATTCGGATCCTTACTGATTAACTTAAGCTTCTTTTGGTAGAGGCTGGGTGTGTAACCAAATGTTCTTAACCTCCAACGAATGTAAGTTCATGTTATTACCAATTATTCATTTGTTTCTAAAATTCACTCTGTCACATATTACTAAAACATGATAATACAAATTTTCTAATTAAAGAAATTAATTTTCTGGGTCAATCAGGAAGGTACGGCTGTTTAATTAAAGATCGTTCATATGGCAAATGATCATATGTTAAGATTCCACTAAACATGCCACAGTAGGGCAAGGCAATGGCAAGCAGTTGTTCTCTGGAACACCTTTGAACATATTTCCTCACAATCTAGGGAGTTCATCTACAGTGGGTTGGATGGATCTAATTTATTGGCAACTACAAGGCCTGGGTCCCACCCCGGGTGGTGTCACAAGAGTTGTGTGGCCTTGAACACCACATTTAACTTCTTCACGCTCCTGCTTCCTCCTCTGTAATGTATCACAGTCCCTTTGCCTACCTGGTATTATTATTATGCAGAAGAGATGAGGTTCTCGTTGCAGAAATTCTTTGAAAACTTAAGCCTCTGAACAGAACACCAGTTTTTTATGTATCTACACACACACACACACTCTCTCTCTCTTCATGATCATTAATGCATAAATGTACGCTGTGTTGAATATGCTGTTGGTGTTTTGTGCTTTGAATGCATGCTCCTGGAGATCCCAGCCTGGAGCAGCACGTAATAGGTGTCCTCTGTGGGATGTAACCTAGGTGACACTCTGCACATTAAGCCACACCTGTGCTCTGACAGAGACTGGTGTGTAAGGAATTTGGCAGATCAACATACACTGAGGCGGAGAGAACACAACCATGCAGTAGTCAAGGTCATGTCAAGGCCGTTCTGAAATATCATTTGAACCACATAGCTCTCCTCTGGGGGGAAAAAAATTCTCTTAAATCTGTGTACTTGTTTCACTTTACTGGTATAGCCCTGAACTTTTTTTTTTTTTTTTTTTTTTAAGAGTGGTCGGGAGGGGCAGAGGGGGAGAGAGGCTCTCAAGCAGAAGCAGGCTCCGCGCCCACCATGAACCCGCTGAGGGGCTCCATATCACCATCCTGATAACCTGACCTGAGCCAAAATCAAGAGTCGGATGCTTAACTGACTGAGCCACCCAGGTGCCCCTGGTGTAGCCCTGAGCTCTACCTACCCATGCCAGCCCCCACAGCATCCAAATGGTACCAAATACATAGGATTCCCCACCCTCTGTGAGTTCACAGCCTCATTTTTGAACTCTGACCCTGACCTTGTGTCATTCCTCCAATTACATCCCACCGTCTTTGTATTCTTCCGGCTTCCAACTGCAAGTCAAATCAATAAATTGTCGGCAAGCGCCTTCTATTTGCTAGGATTTGCTAAGTCATGGGATATAGCTGAGGACAATTCATGTTCCTTGCCTCATGGAGGCTATGATTTAATAGGGTGATAGACAGTTAAACAAGCTCAGTCTTTAGACTGGGGAATCCATAGAGAAATTCCCAGAAAAGCTGGTGTCCAATCTGAGACCGGAAGGCTGGGATGAAAGTATACTTGAGAAGTAAGGGAAGGCAGATTATTCCAAGTAGCACAACTGGGAGGTAAGACAGAATCTGATGCATTTAAGAAATTGAAAAATAGTCCGGACAAAAGTAAACAGTAAGCAAAAACCAACTTCTTCATTCATAGTTCCCAACATGAGCTCCGAACCCCCTGCCCTGCAGTCTATGAAACACCTCCCCAGTTTGGGCCAACATGGAGATCCCTTCTTCCTTTTGATCCCAAAATGGGACTTGATATGGACTGAATCTCTCTGTTCTCTCACAATTCATATGGTAAGGCCCTAACGCCCAGTGTGAGGCTACTTGGAAGTGGGGCCTTTGGGAGATAGTTGGGTTTGGAAAAAAAATCTAAGAGTGGAACCCCCATGAGGAGATCGGGGCCCTTATAAGAGGTTGAAGGGACCAAAGGACGCATGTTTGCTCTCTCTCGAATTCTCTCTCTCTCTCTCTTCCTCTGTCTCTGGCAAGTGAGGACACAGCAGGACCTTACCAGGCACCGAGTCGGCCAGCACCTTGATCTTGGCCTTCCAGCTTCCAGAACTCTGAAAGATGAATGTTGTTTGAGTCACCCAGGGCATAGGGTTCTGTTGGGGGATCCCAAATCAGACAGGACTGATTTCTCCTGACCTGGATACTAGAAACCAATCTGTCCCAACTCTTTTTTACATGTCATTTGCATCACAAGTCTCTGACCTCATTGTATTTTCCTCTATCCGATTGTCAAGGTCCAGGCAATCTTGGTTTTTTTCCTCCCAAGGACCCAGGACGGTGTCTAGCAATGTATTTTTCTATAATACATTTCTATTATATCACATTTGGGCTTAAAATCCTTCAGTGACTCTGCAATAATTTTCAGATAAAATCCTATTCCTCAGCACAGCTCACAAGTCCCGGCCCCTGTTAGCCTGCTAGCCTCCCTCGGCAACATTTTCCCTTCTCATTCTCCCTCCCAGCTACACAGACAGGTCGGTTTCTTACTGGTTCCTTGCTCTCCCGCCTTTGAATTCTCACAGGCTTTTCCCTCCGCTTGCCCTGCCCAGCCTTGCCCACCCCCTCCACTCTCACTCATCTTTAAAGTCTCAGCTTATATACCACTTCTGCAGGGAGGTTTTCCTGACACTCACTCACTTGCTCCTGCTAGAGCAGGGCTCTTATCATGCTTTATTGAAATTGCTTGTTGAAATGTTTGTCTCTCCTGCTGTCTCAGCCTCAGCTCTATTGATATTTTGGACTGGATAACTCTGTTGTGGGGGCTGTCCTGTGCATGGTAGAGTGTCTAGCGGCACAACTGGCCTTTACCCACTCCATGCCCACATCACATCCTCCCCGCTCTGATGACCAAGAATGTCTCCAGACCTTGCCAAATATCCCCCGGGAGCACAGAACACCACCTGAGAGCCATGGCACCAGACCCTTCTGAAGGTAGGGACTGTGTCTTATTCAGTCCTTCATCCCTAACCTAACATCCCTAACCTAACAGTAGTAGAAAGCCACTAATCATACGTTGCATGAATGAACAGACGTCACTAGTAGAAACTCCCATTGAACAAACAGACCTTAGGAAGAAGGCTGTGTCAGGAACGTCGCTAGTCCTGAGTTTTGTGGTACTTTTTAGCGGATGGGCGAAACCTGCATGAACGTGGTGGTCTTCTTACTGTGGAGCCCATCCCCTCCCTGCTTGTTACAACTGTCCTCTAGCAACAGGCTAGTGACCCCCTCTCGTCCCCACACACACCTCTTCAGGCTGCCCTGTCGACCCCTCTCCCCTCTATAGAACAGAAAAAGAGGTTCCGGCTCCCCGAGCTTCCTGCATCAAAGACGTTTAAGCTTTTAATGCGAATCCTGATTAATTAACAAGGGCGCACGACTTACATACATTTCAAGTTGCTTTTATCTCTGGAAGAAAAGACGCTTCTTGGCAGATACTTTCTGTTCACTGTCTAGTTCAGCATTTCAAAGGGCATGCTTTGATGGGCTGAATGGGTTACCATTTTTTTGTGTGTGAAGGGCAATGACTAGTAATTAAGGGACAGACCCCTTTATGTCAATTCAAGGAGGGAAAAAAAAATGAAATTCAATCTCAGCTCTGTCCAAAACTGACTTGTGTGGAAGTTGGAGGGGTCTGGCTGGTGTCAGAGGGCAAAAGCAAGAATGGAAGAGCATGTGCAAAGTAGTAATTGTGGCTAGATCCCTTTTCCTCCAATAAAAAAGCTAACATTCACTTAATACCTACTGTGTACCATGACAGCTCTCCCACAAACTCTATGAAAGACTCAATATAATTTCATTGTATGGGTTGAAGATACTAAGTTTTGGAAATGGTGAGTAACTTGTCCAAATATAACAGGTGGGCTGCCATGTTTAGAATACCACGGGTCTGGCCATACTCTTTCCCCTCAACTTACATTCCTTCAGCACCCCTGTATCTCCCCTTGTTCATTTACTCCCACAAGCATGGAACAAAAGAAGGGCTTCTTTTATAATTTTTACGTGAACAATTTATTCCAACAGGCAGTCCAAGTCTTATCTACTCAGGGCCCCCGTAGTACCCTGGATTCACCCTATGGTAGCTTCCAACACAAATTTGTGTAAGTCATGTTTTATTCATCTTCCCATCTAAAGCATAAATTCATAGCAAGCAGGGACCTTGGCTTTCTTGTTGAATCCTGTGTCCTTATGTTTCACGCAGGGACTGGCACCAAGCAGGTTTCAAGAAATAGTTTTTGAATATTTACAGAAGACCTACTATGACAAGATTGCTGGTTGCTTCCAACGGCTATTTATCCCTTCTTCCTTATTAGCATGATTCCCATTTTTTACCTGGAAGGCCATACCTCCAACTAAATGACTACAAAGACATGCCCAGCTGCTTTGCAGTTAGGAGTGCCTGTGTAACTAAGTATCATCCCTCAGACAGAAGTAGAACTGCTGTATTGCATTTCCTCAAAGTCTCCTCTTATGTTGTCCTACTACTTAGATCATAAGCATGACGGTTGGAACTCAAGCAGCCCTTTTGGACAATGAAGATCAGAGCCACACCTTAGGAATTAAGAAGCAAAAAGTTGAAGCAATCTGGGTTCCTGATGACTATGGAACTGTTAGAATGGCCCTGATGACTCCAGATGGATGAGAGAGAGTTAGAGGTCTGTCCTATTAAATTCACTGATTCTGGGTTTTTCTTAATTTCTCCTGAACCCAATCCCACTTGATATAATTACTAAGTGCAGATCACTGTTCTAGGCACTGGGGGGTGTGCCGACATACCGATCCCATGCCTCTGTGGAGCTCACAGCCTGTGGCAGAGCTTTGATGCATCCATGTCTGATGATTGTTTGACACGCTACACCCCAGTCATATTAATTTTCTTTTTAGTTCCCAAATGGTAATCACCACAAGAGAAGAACAGATAAAATGCTCAGTGGGATATGAATTGGGAGGTACCACATACAGCAGGGGGCACCATGAAAATTTTCTCAGAGAAGACACCCCTTGAACTTGGCTTTGCATATTCATGAGCATTGGGATCTGCAGAGAATGGGATGAGACTGAACACCCCAGGAGCAGAAAATATAGGACATGTTTGGGAGAAAGCCAGAGACTCTGTCACATAAAGTGCATGAAGAAAGAGTATCCTCTAATTTTATGTGCACGGGCTCTACAGTTAGATGCCTTGGGTTGGAGTTCCAGCTTGACTATCTACTAGGTATGTGACCTTGGCTGAGACACTTAACTTTCAAGAACTCTGTTTTTCATCTGTAAAATGAGGATAGTCACTACCTTCCATGGGCCTGCCTGGATCCAGGTAAAAATAGAATAGGAGAACTTAAAAAGGGGTGTTGTTAGAATTAAGTGAGTCTGTATGTATAGAAGGCTCAGAACTGCTGCTATCTGAAATAAGCATGCCCTAAATGTTAGCTGTGATTGTCATCCCAAAAGACAGGAAGAGCTCATTGAAACCACAGCCAAGTTCAGAACTTTAGCCCATTAGTGTGAAGGCACCAGAAAGCTGCTGAAGGTTTGTAAGCAAAATTGTGTGTGACATGATGAGACTTATTTCTACGCAAGTCTTAATGTGCCAACATTTACCATCTTATTAGGCTTTCTCTCCCATACTCACCCCATCAGCCTACTGACCTGGGTGTCTCCCTGTCCCAGGGCACACCTGCACTCAGTGCACTCAGCAATTCCCCAAGGCCCTTCTCCTGTCTCTGGGGCTCTCTGATTGCTGACTTAGACAACCCTGGTTGCTTTTCAGAGAACTGGCAAAGGAAGCCCTCTGTCTCACCGCTCCTGGGCCCAGTTGTTCCCATGGGATTTGCTAAAGCATGCAATTCCTGTCTCACTCCTCTACTTCTTTCACCCCCTCCGGAGCGATGTTATTAATGCTGACATTCTGACTCTCATCCTTGAAATATAGGCCAGCGATTACATCATAGCAGGGTGCTATGAGCCATTTTTTTTCCTTCCTTGGTGACAGTGGGAACCATGCAACCTTTGTAAGTGTCTGCAGAGAAAGTTGACCATACTGTATATTGTGGGCTGAATTGTGTCCCTCAAAATGCATAGGTTGAAGTCCTAACCGCCAAATGTAGTAGTATTTGGAGACAGAGCCTTTAGGAGCTAATTAAGTGAATAAGGTCAAGAGGGTGGGGCCCTAATCAGACGGGATTTGTAGGCTTCCAAGAAGAAGGGGTTGGGCACCTTGGTGCTTGGTCAGTAGGGCATGAGACTCTTGATCTTAGAGTTGTGAGTTCAAGTCCCATGTTGGGTAGAGATTACTCAAAAATAAAATCAAAACAAATAAACGAACAAACAAAAAAAGATCTCTTTTTTCTCTCTGTCACCCTGCCGGCACTCACACACTAAGGAAAGGCTATGTGAGGTTACAGAGAAAAGGCAGCCATCTGCAATCCAAGGACAGAGCTCTCACCAGACACTAATCCAGCTGGCATTTTGATCTTGGACCTCCAGTCTCTAGAACTGTGAGAAAATAAATTTCTGTTGGTTAAGCCACCCAGCTTGTGGAATTTTGTTAAGGCAGCCTGAGCTGTCTTATACATTGTATATACACTTTTCCAGGCTGTGTAAAGTGTGCTGCTGCAGGGATGTTCTTCTGCGCTCGGGGGGGAAGGCAATTAAAGAGCACTGCAGACAGCAAGCTTCAGCCCTCTATTGAGATCACCTCCTAACCTTCTGGGTCAGTTAAGATACATCGGACCCTTGTCCAGACTCCTAGCTGCCAAGCTCAAAGTCAAAGTGAATTCCACCTGTGGCCATTGAATAGCACATTCTTTTTAATTTACATTTTATTGACATTTTAAGTATCTTCCACTGAAGATGTCTATACTGGCCACCCAGTGAGATTCAAATCACAGCTACAAAGAATATTAGAATGCAGTCGCTATAAACCAGGGGCCTACCTGGATCCAGGTAAAAATAGAATAGGAGAACTTAAAAGAAAAACAAACAAACCAAAAACCTACAGGCACATTACTGTTTCACCCAATTTTTATTCCTTCGAAAGATAACATGGAGATGAATATTCATGGTAAGAAATGTGAGGCTTCAACCTTGGAAGTATAATTATTGTTGTTATTTCGAATTTCATTAGCACTTTATATTCGGCAAGCCCGTTCTGGTGAGGCAGTTTGTTCCTTTCCCCCCTTGCCTTTCTCCTCTGTGCCTCCATCCCTCCCTAAACTCCCTGCCCTCTTCCAAGAGCTAAATCAGATACTGTCATTTTTAGAGAAATGAAAAATCAGGAGCGAAGAGGGGAACTAACTTTGACATAGAAATCACCAGCTGTGGCGGTGGAAATAATCACTCTAGGAAAACCGGCTCTGAGGCTGTCAGGCCATCCACGGGTGGATGGCGAAGCTTCGTGCTCCAGGTGTCTACGCACGTCCCCCACCTGCGTGAGGAGCCAAAGGGGAAGCATGGGTATGTGCTGTCCCTGAGCCGGCTCCCTCCACCTATGTGCCCCAGGATCCTCCTGTCATTGGGGGACTTTCACTGGCAGGAACTGAGACTCTACTGATTAAGCAGGCATGAAAGGGAGCTACTCTTTTTTTTTTTTTTCTTTTCAGCGTAACAGTATTCATTGTTTTTGTACCACATCCAGTGCTCCATGCAATGCGTGCCCTCCTTAATACCCACCACCTGGCTCCCCTAACCTCCCACCCCCCGCTCCTTCAAAACCCTCAGGTTGTTTTTCAGAGTCCATAGTGTCTCATGGTTCATCTCCCCCCCAATTTCCCTCAACTCCCTTCTCCTCTCCATCTCCCCATGTCCTCCGTGTTATTTGTTATGCTCCGCAAATAAGTGAAACTATATAATAATTGACTCTCTCTGCTTGACTTATTTCACTCAGCATAATCTCTTCCAGTCCCGTCCATGTTGCTACAAAAGTTGGGTATTCATCCTTTCTGAAGGAGGCATAATACTCCATAGTGTATATGGACCACATCTTCCTTATCCATTCGTCCCTGGAAGGGCATCTTGGTTCTTTCCACAGTTTGGCGACCGTGGCCATTGGTGCTATAAACATTGGGGTACAGATGGCCCTTCTTTTCACTACATCTGTATCTTTGGGGTAAATACCCAGTAAATGAAGACGTAAAAATGGCTATCAGACACATAAAAAAATATTCATCATCACTAGCCATCAGGGAGGGAGCTACTCTTTATTCAACTGCTATGTTCCTGGGCATAAATATGCATGACCCTTCGCTGTCCTAGTTACCTCTTACTGCCTAACAAACTACCCCAAAATTCAGTGGCCTAAAGCAATGATTTATTATTAGCACTTACAGATGAGAGGGTTGATTGGAGCTCAGCTTTCAGGGCAAGGCTCATGCATGGGGTCGCCTGTCCGCTGGGATTTAGCTGGAAGCTGAGCTTGGTTGTAGCAACTTAGCTCTACCTGTTTGTCATCCTGCCTCTGAGATCAGTAGGCGAGCCCAGGCATGTGCTTCTCCTGCGACTGCAGAAGCCTAAGACCTCCAGCAGCAACACGCAAGGCTCAGAACTGGTCCCTTGTCACCTCTGCCTCGTTTGTTTAGTCAAAACCAGTCACAAGGCCAGGCTCTGATTCAAGAGGAGGGGAAATCGAGTCAGCTTCGTTAGTGAGAGCACCTGCAACGACACCTGGCAAAGGTTGCAGGCGCTGGGAGAGACAGGGAATGGGGCCGTGACATAACCCACACTGCATTCCTGTTCTCAAACGAGTCAGAGGGCACTTCGTGTGGGCCCCCGTTCGGGGAAGTGAGAAGCAAATCTTTTGGACTCCATAGAACTTTCCTTCCTTTTTACACGTCTCCTACAGTTTGGCCCCAAAGGCCACATTTAAATTTTTTTGACTTTTTAAAAATGTATTTATTTATTTTTAGAGAGAAAGAGCAGGCGCACACATGCCAGAAGGCGGGGAGAAGGCCAGAGGGAGAGAATCTTCCAGCAGACTCCCCACCGGGGGCTTGATCTCACCACCCAGGAGATCATGACCTGATCGATCGAGAGTCGATGCTTAACTGACTGAGCCACCCAGGCGACTCCACATGAGAACTGGGTATTCTTGTAGCTTAACTTTTTAAGTAAACTTGAAAAGTAAAGTAAACTTGCATCTTTATTTTTCAATCTGTGGTGTCTTTCAGTAAGAACATCCAGAGAACTACCCTCATGCAGTGACTTCTCTTGTACACTACCTAATTATTGTGATTATGATCAAGAAAATAATGATGATGACGATGATAGCTTTCTTTTATTGTATGTCTAACCTTTTTTTTTTAAGATTTTATTCATTTATTTGACAGAGATCACAAGTAGGCAGAGAGGCAGGCAGAGAGGCAGGCAGAGAGAGAGGAGGAAGCAGGCTCCCCGCCGAGCAGAGAACCCGATGTGGGGGTCGATCCCAGGACTCTGGGATCATGACCTGAGCCAAAGGCAGAGGCTTTAACCCACTGAGCCACCCAGGCACCCCAATTGTACATCTAATCTTGATTATGGAGTTGCGGTTATAACCAGAGCTCTAGAATAAGGCTCCCTGAGTTCAAATCTTGGCCCTGCCACATACTAGCTGTGTGACTCTGGACAAGGAATTTTGCCTCTCTGAGTTTTCATTTCCTCAAATGTGAAATGGCAATTCTCTACCATTCCTAGCTCTTAGAGTTGTTGAAAGAGCGAACTGAAATGAAACCTTCATAGCATTTAGCGCACTGCATGGGATATTGTGTGTCCTTAATAAATGTCACTATTGGGGCACCTGGGTGGCTCAGTCATTATGTGTCTGCCATAGGCTCAGGCCATGATCCCAGGGATCTGGGATCGAGCCCCACATCAGACTCCCTGTTCAGCAGGAAGCCTGCTTCTCCCTCTCCCAATCCCCCTGCTTGTGTTCCCTCTCGATATCTTTGTCAAATAAATAAAATCATAAAAAATAAATAAATGTGACCATTATTGTTGTTGTTTTTGTTGCCATACGCTAATGAGTCATATGCTGTACATGTGTTATCACATTTAAATTTCACAGTGATTAGAAAATCGATCTCTGCTGATAGTAGTCTACCTGACCTAAAAGTGTGGGGTTTTTTTGGTTTGTTTTGGGGTTGTATGGGTTTTTTGGGGTAATGCCTGCAATATTCATTAGGATCTGCTATCATGTCAATGTGTCACTTATGGAAGGTGGTAAAAAGTCTCACCTTCATCTTTCAAGCTGAAAGGTCCTGTTCTGGAAATAGGCATGCATTTCCTTTTGGAGTGCCATCCTTCAAGCCCTGCAGAAGTTGCCTTTTTTCCTCTCAGTCCATCTGCCCTAGCCACCTCCTCTTTCAAAACATAGACACTAACACAAAACCTTGGGTGATATTAAAGCACAGGCTGGATGGATTCAGCCTCCTCGTGGCTGGTGTCCAAAGCAAGGGAAGCTGGACTTTAGTTTTGGCTCTGATGGTTTAGGAATTCCATGATTTAGGAATTCCGGGTCTGGTCCTCATTCCTGGAGCTCCTTCCACTGTGAACTGGAAGTTGTCAGCCACAAGCTCGATCCCAGAGCCACTCCATCAGAGCGAGCAGGTGGGCTGGGGAGGAAAGTGTGACAGAAATGCTCAATAATCAGAAATGCTCTCAGAAAAGGGCATTGAGGTTAGCCTGTCATGGATTCAGGGTTTTGATTTACAGATGATAATGGCATTTAGGCTCAGCCTGCTGACAGCCTTTCCACACTAGGAGACAGGGACAGAGGTGTCATTCAGCAGTCAGAAAAGGACCAAGCAATACCTATCCCTATAAATTTCATTTTCACCCCTTGGGTCAGTTTCTACGACTCATTTTCTTCAAATGGATGCAAATTCCTCCCATCTGTCTGGGGATTTGCTCTTAACCTGAGATAATGGGAATCAGCAGTGAGAGAGGGATCTTCTGCTCTTTTCTATCCATTATCACTTCTCTGATTATTTTGGTGCCCTCGCATGTGATTCAAGGATAATCAGAGTTTGCACGTTGACTGCATTATGAATCCCTGATTCTCAAGCTTTCCCATGCCACCAAGGAGCATCCAGAAGTCAAGTCTGGTCTGTTTAGCAATGAATGCTCTGTTTTCTAACACAACGCCTGATGCAAAATAAGTATTCGGTAAATTCTTGTTGAACTAATGAGTACATTAGTCTCCTTAATTCTTGAATCTCTCTCTACAGCTCTTTAATTATTCACTTATTCCTCCATCCATTTGTTCGACAAACACATATTAGGGTTGTGCCTTGGAAGTTTGCATGAGTGAAACAAGAGGAATCAGACTGTCTCTATCAACTTCGAGGTACTCAGAGTCTAGGAAAGGAGCTAAGACTTTGTATCAGTCAGTTATTACCACAGTGATGCTGTGTAATAATGCCACTCTAAAACTCAATGGCTTGAAATGGCAATCCTAGATTCTCACTCAAACAGCTGAAGGTTACCTAGGGGAATCTCCTGATTTAGGCTGGTTTGGCTAGGCTTGTCTCCAAATCATGGGTTAGGTCCAGCTCTGTTCTCCTGTCACGCTACTTGGACCGGGTGGTTAGACAGCACATACTCCTCTCATTCCATAGGCAGAAGGACAAAGAGGCAGCCCGACTGTAATGGCTTTGGCACACACTGTGACTGCCAGTGTCTCACTCATCAACATGGCCAAGTTCAACACTGACATGTTCTGGGGAAGTCTCTCTACCCACTGTGAGAGGAGGAAGGGCATACATATCCGCTGGACAATAAAATAAAGTATTACACCCTTACATACAAATAGCATATGTGATTAAAAATATGTTATAAATAAGTTATGCAAAGAATAAGGACGTGTAAAGGAAAAAAAAAACTATTATATATCTAAAGAATGTGATGAGACTCCGAAATGGCCCTGACAGATGAATGTTGGATGGGTGTGCAGAGTGCTAGTTAGGAAAAAATAACCTAGACAGATGCAACAGGAAATTTGGAGGGTGCACAGGGAGTAGTAGGGACAACTGTTTTGATAAGGGCATAGGTTGTAGGAAGAAAAAATAGTGAGAGAGTAGATCAGAAAGATTGTCTTGGAGCTTAAATACCATGCTAATAGGTTACGTAAGACCTAGGGCAACAAATTAATTAGAGAGTAACAGGTAAGAACGTTAACAATAAGAAAAAAGAGTACTGGGGCACCTGGATGGCTCAGCGGGTTAGACCTCTGCCTTCAGCTCAGGTCATGATCTCAGGCTTCTGGGATCGAGCCCCACATTGGGCTTTCTGCTCGGCAGGGAGCCTGCTTCCCCTTCTCTCTCTCTGCCTGCTTCTCTGCCTACTTGTGATCTCTGTCTGTCAAATAAATAAATAAAATCTTAAAAAAAAAACAAAAAGGAAAAAAGAGTACATAGTGCTTTGTGAGGTAGGTGTTAGACAATCTATTAGCTCCTAAGGATCTTCATAGATGTCAGGGAGAATGAACTACCAGTAGACTGAGGTGATAAATACTAGACATTACACTTTTTTCAAGTATTATTTTTTCCCAGTGAATCTTAGTGGGTATCTCAGACCTCAGGCTTAATGCCACTAGTGCAGTATATCTCTCCTGTGAAGCTTCCTCCTGCTTTTCCATCCTGTCACCTCAGAAATGATGTCAACATGGAAATGATGGGGAATGGGTGAGTCCTTTAGAGTAGGTAGTCACAGAAGTCCCCTCTCCAGGGATGACATTTGCACCAACATCTGGACAACAAGAAGGACCAAGTGAACACCCCTTCTATGCCAGCCGTGCGATCTGGGATGCATAATTCAACCTCCCGAGCCTCAGTTTCTCGAGGGGATGATAGCATTTCTCCTTCCTAGGGTTCATAGGAAGATGATGAAATTCCTCACAAGGGGCTTTAGAACAGTATGTGGCGCATCAAGGAACTCCATTCTAAAGGTAAAGACAGACAAGCAGATACTTTTTTTTTTCTATTACTTACTTACTTAATTCATTTTTTTTTTAGAACGACAGAGCACAAACAGGGGGAAGGGAGTGGCAGAGGGAAAGGAAGAGAGAGAATCCCATGCAGGGCTTGATTCCACAGCCTGAGATCAGGACCTGAGCAGAAATCAAAAGCCAGAAGCCTGGAAGCCCAACCGGCTGAGCTATTCAGGCAGATGCTTTTAAAGTATCAGGATCTGTGTGCTCTTCTAGGTAGTTACAAAGTGCAAAGGGGGAATAAAAGAGGATGGCTAACCCCGCCTGGGGCATCAGGAAAGCCTTTCTAGAGAAAATGTTAAAGCAGAAAGGAGATACATTAACGTTTCTTGAATACTAATTCTTGGTGCTAAGGGATTTCTCTTACTATTTATAGAATTTGCCTTTAATTAATAACTTTGTGAGCTAGGTATGATTATCCCCATTTTACAGATGAACCAAGTCACTGATTAAATACCTTCTCATGATGGCAGAGTTAATATTTTAAATCAGGATACCTTGTACTAAACCCACAGAAACCTCTATTTTGCCAATGTTTCTTTTGGCCAAGAAGGTCTAGGGTGCTGTAACAGCTAACATTTATTGATTATATACTTATTGATTATAAATATAGGCTTGACAGAGTACTTCATGCTTTTAATCTATTCGCTCATTCAACTCTATGAGGTAGGTATTTTCATAGTTCTGAGGTTAAAAAAACTGACTTTCAGAGAGTTTAAGTAATTTCCCCAAGATCACACAGTAAATATCGGAATCAGGATTTGAACTTAGTCCGATTCCATAATGCATGAGCTTACCCTCCATCTATGCTGAGTCTTGCTCAGAGGTGGAAAGAAGCTTGGAGCAGCAGTCCTAGGACTTGATTCAGGACCTGATTCTTCCAACTTGTCATCTCAACCTTGGGTAAATCACATCTTTGAATTTTATTCTAGCCACTAGTAAATGAAGCTAAAAATTCCTGTCCTGCTGGCTCACAAGGTTATAGAGGTCAAATGTTATAGTGATGAATGTACAAACATTCAATGTAACTGGAAGTTGTTAATTATTATTGTTGCTGTTTTTATTTTAATCTCAGGTAGAGAATAGTGGAGGTAGCCAGGACAGTCATTCCTTGAAAGAGAGGAAACAGTGGATGCCTTCAGATACTTGGAGAATTTTCATGAAAGTTGCCTCATCGAGCTGCCACCAAATTTTGGAATGTGAATCCATAAGTGGTAGATTCAACAAGAAAAATGTAAATCAACATACTCTGTTGGTTACAGCCAACCAAAGATAGAAACAGTTTTGAACGGAAGTATTGAGTTCCCCACTATCAGTCTGTGCAAGCTATAGGACCTCATGGTGTGGAAGATCCTATTGGGAAAGCCTGCATGCTGGAGAGGTTGACACCCGGACGGCTGTGACAGAGTCTGTGGTAGACTCCTGCCATCCTCTCCTGTGCTTCTCAAAGCCATTCTGTACCTACAGTGAAAGTAGCATTTTAAAAATGTATAGCTGACTACGCCATCCTCTTATGGAAAGTTGTCCACGGCTTTCCATTTAAATTAGAATTAATTCCACACTCCTTACCATGGCCTACATACACCTGAATAATTTAAGCCGTACTAACTTTCTGAGATTCATTTCATCCTTTTCTGGTTTTTCCCTCTCTACTCTCTAGCCACATGACTTGAAATGTTTGGCTCCTAGAATTTACCAAGTTCTTCCTCAGGGCCTTGGTGCTCGTGGCAACCTCTGCCAGTAATCCCCCAACCCCCTTGGCCATTCCAGCTGCTACTTACCTGCCCTCATTTCTAATGAAGTGCCCATTGCCAGAGATGTGTCGCCTGGTCCTCACATATAAATTAATCACTCTTAAATTATTTGACTTCATAGAACCCTCTTCTTTTCCATCACAGAATATTTAAACCCTTTCAGTCATATATCTTCTGTTTTATTGTGTTGGGAACAGTTAGCGTGAGATCTACCCTAACAAATTTTTATGTATACAATACAGTATTGTTAACTATAGGCACAGCAGATGTTCTATAACGCATCTCTAGGACTTAATTATCCGTCATAACTGAAACTTTATACCCGTTGAATAGCAACTCCCCATTTCCTCCTCCCCTACATTCATTTTTGATTATTTGTTCTTGTCTATCTCTTGACTAGACTGCAAGCTCCATGAGTGTAGGGACCATTTTAGTCTTGTCCATTGCTGGAGCAGAGTATTTCATGGTATTCCATGAGGGAGAGGTGATAGGGAAGGAGGGAGCAAGGAAGGGTTTTTTTGAGTTTAAGTACTTTTTTATTTGTCTGTAAAAAAAACACAAATAAACAAAAAACTTACATATATTGTTACATGTAGTGCCCAGAGCTGGGAAGAGGGCCTTCCAACAGATTTTGCTGGAAGCCTCTCTAGCATGGCACAGAGACCCGGGGAGCCTGCAGAGCCCCAGCCTTGCTGAGTCTGCAGATTATCATACAATAGTCATCAAATATAGCTGGGTAAGTAGGTCAGGAGTGGGGGATGTCCTGTGCCTCTCTCAGATACATCTGGGCTAGGCCTTGGGAGTTATGTTTGCATGAGCTCCTAATGATAATGGAGAAAGACAGTGAAAGGGGGCCATGGAGTCAGAAGTCAGAGCAGTGAGACCTCTGCTGTCATGAAATGTGCATGAAATGTGCATGAAAGCAGGCAGTCTTGGGGTTTCACCTCAGATCTTCCACCAAGTAGCACTTGCCCTGGAGTGTAATAGAGAGATGGTATCATTCCCATTATAGACATAAAGAAGTGATGCTTGAAGAGATAAGTCACTTGCCCAAGGCATCCTAGCTAGCAATCGGGAGAGCTGGGTTTTGAACCCTAGTTTTGTCTGGCCCTGAAGGTTGTTAAATAATATCAATTAAAAATCAAAAACAACAAGCACCAACAAATGTGAAGATACAAACTGTGAGAAGAAAGTTGCTGTCTTCCTCCTTTGTTCAAGGTCACACAGGTATAAAAGGCAGAGCTGAAATTCAGAACTGGTGTTGTCTTTTTTTTTTTAAGATTTTATTTATTTATCTGAGACAGAGATCACAAGTAGGCAGAGAGGCAGGCAGAGAGAGAGAGGAGGAAGCAGGCTCCCTGCTGAGCAGAGAGCCTGATGCAGGGCTCGATCCCAGGACCCTGGGATCATGACCTGAGCTGAAGGCAGAGGCTTTAACCCACTGAGCCACCCAGGCGCCCCAAAACTGGCATTGTCTTATGCAAGAGATTGTGTTTTTAATATTCATTCATTCATTCATTCATTCATTCAACAAATAATCAATGATGGCCTAACACATGCCAGGTGGCAGGCAACAAGATTGGCAGGATTTCTGGTGGCAACTATAATTTAGCAGGAAAGACAAATACTAAATAGCATTCCTGCAAAATGGCCTTCATCATCCCTGTTACACAAATATGGACACTCTAAGCCTTTATACTATACTGTGTGGTTGGGGGAGGTCATCTGGAGGACATGACCTGTTGTTGGCTGTGATCTGACCTGGGGCATCTGGGGACTCCCCACCCCCAGCTCTGCCAGTGAAATGTACATCCTGCCCGCTATTCCCATAGCCAGAGTTCTTTCGAGGATGCAAACTTGAGAGAACAATGGGTTGTTGAGACCACGTGATGGTATATGGCTGAACCCAGCTAAGACCTCTATATGAACTTTAAGATTCTGGCAGGTGGGTGCAGAAATCTCTCTATTTTGTGGCATCCTGAGACAAGGCTCATATTTAAGTTCCCTTGCTTATTAATACTGCCACCTATCAATCTGCGTCTTTCTTCACTCCCTCCTTGCCCTCTGCATACTGGGGCCAGTTCTGAGTTTCTACCCAAAGAAGTTAGAAAGACTTTATTAGATGTCATTTACCCAGCATATATGAGGCAATATATTTTCCAAGCCTTCCCAATCGTACCCATGTGAAGCAGGGGTTCAAAATCCCAACTTCACAGGTGGTTGTAAGAATTACATAAGAAAAAAATGTACTGTATGCCTAACTGATACTAGGCACCCAGATAATGCTGTGGAAATAGACACTATGCTGACAGCACCTTTACCAGCTCAAATATAATAGTAAAAATAATGTGATGCAGAAAGGAAAATGACCTGGTATTCTACAACAGGGAAGAAAGCTTATACTTTTCGTTAGTAATAGACACCCTAATGCACCAGGTTAGCAGTTCAGTTGAATAAATATAGAGCAGATACTGCAAGGCTTCCCCTACCCCCCAAATAGGGTCCCAGAGACAAAAAGATTCTAGACAAGAAGGGCCAATAGGACCTGGAAAGAGGATTCTGAAAATACACCGGTAGTAAGATTTGTAACAAAAGAGATCCAAAGTACCATCACCTGTTAATGTGTGTTAATGATTAAAGACGACACATGTAACAGAGGAGGGAGGGAGCAGAAATAGGTTAAATGATTAAGTAGGCAACGAGAAACAGAGATGGGGCCACAGTAAATGAATCATGAAAAATGAGGGGACCTGAAACAGAAAATGCGAAAGGAGGAAGGAGATGGAGATTTTCAGGGAGGATTGGGAAATTTTCAACTGGATGGTGCAAGAAGGGTTGGAAATGACTGCAGTAAATCACAGAACAAGAAGGGGTTGATTTAGAGGGCCGAGGACAGGGAGAGAAAGAGGTAGTGAAAGGTAGGAGCTGGAGAAAAAAAAAAAGATAATAAATTTGAGAATTGTTAAGGGAAAGAGTCAGAGAAGTACTGGGTTGAAGCAAAAAATCCATCAAACAGATGCAAGTAGAAATGAAGAAAGACAACGGTGATTAAAATATTCTTTCATTTTTCACGAAAGAGAAGTTAGAGACAATGGTAAAAGTTTGCTCTAAACGAGATATAGTGGAAATGTTCTGAACAAGGAAATGAAAAATGGAGAGTTGGAAACAAAGAGACAGAGAAGTAACAGAAGGACCAAATAAGTAGACATTTTCAGGTAGAAACAAGCTACTGTTACTGAGGACCCACTATGTGCCAGAGAGCATAGGGGACTTTCATTTACACCCGCTGGCTTCTTCAATCATCCCACAACTCCACTTAAGGGAAAGCACATGAAGGCTCACAGATGTTGTAAATCACTCAGAATTAGCCAAATAGTAAGTGGTAGAGAAAAGAATTTGAACTTAAATCGAAGAGAGGTATCTGAATAGAAGAAACAAGCAGCAGGGATAGGTATATTTACATTGATCTATTTTGGATAAAACGGCAATAGAAGGGAAAGCTTCAAGATTGACCTTAATCTTGTAATTAATTGATCCTATACCAGCTGATGGAGCTGGGCTCTGTGTGGCTCAAGGGGCTGGCAGAGCTATAGCAAGAGAGGGTCTGGGGGGACATGGCTGAAGGGTAGGAAAAGAAACAATATGTCAGGTGATGAATGGAGTCACGGTGCTGCAGTGAGCAAAGCGGGATTAAAGGAACAACGTGAGTTACAGAGGGGGATGATGGAAGCGAGAGAAAACAAATGGTGGGGATTTGTGGGTTCGAGGAGGAAGGATGGGTGATGGGGTTTAGATAGAGCAGAGATGGAGCAGGAGGTATAGCAAGCTTTCCTCCTGAGCTGGAGTTTGTGTTCGAGAGATCATCTCGAGGCTTAAAGAAGAAAGACTTAAAAAAATTACTTGATGGTGCATGTGGGTGTCTCAATCCATTAAGCATCACAGTCTTTTTTTTTTTAATTTTTAAAAAATATTTTATTTATTTATTTGACAGAGAGAGACACAGTGAGAGAGGGAACACAAGGAGGGTAGTGGGAGAGGGAGAAGCAGGCTTCCTGCAGAGCAGGGAGCCCAATGTGGGGCTTGATCCCAAGACCCGGGGATCATGACCTGAGCCGAAGGCAGACACTTAACGACTGAGCCACCCAGGTGCCCCAAGCGTCACAGTCTTGATCTCTTGGTCTTGAGTTCAAGCCCAGCATTGGGCTCTACCCTAGGTATGGAGCTTACTTTAAAACAAAAACAAAACACTTAAATCATGGAAAGGTGGGAAAGGGGAAGGACTTGAAAAAAATTACTTAAATCATGGAAAGCTGGGAAAGAGGGAAGGAGGGAAAGGAGGGAAGGAGGGACAGACACATGGACAGAGGAAGGATAATGTACTCATCATAGAAAACCGGAAGGATGCAATTTTCTTCACTGCAGAATTAGTGCCTAGTACGACAACGGTCTTAGAGTAAAAAGTCAATAAGTATGTGATTGTTCACCGACAATGTGCTTGTTTTGCGTCTCTACCTTATATTAGTGATCTGACTAGCTTAGACTGGGTGGTTAGTCATCTTAAGGAAAGTGTTTTATTAGCTGACACAGGTAAGTAAAAGGTTACAAGGTGAAGTCTAGAGCAAGATCTTTCCAGGCAGAAGAAAAAGGCTGTATGAAAACACTGGGTCAACCAGAGCTTGGGACATTCTGGGAATAGAAAAGAGATACCTATGGCTAGAACAGTGTGGCGGTGGGTGAGGGGCTTGTCAGACAGGGCTCAAGAGAAAAAGAGTGAGGGCGAAGCTGTAAGATGTTTAGATTCACTCAGAACATTAATGAGAACCTAATATAGACTAGACATTTTCAGACATGTGATCTCATCTAATTCCCATAATGATCTTGAGAAGTGGGTACTACTTTCCCCATTTCACAACTGCGGAAATGAAAGGTCTAGTAGGGGAATTTATTAACGGACTTGACCTAGTAGATAAATAGCAAAGATGTTATCCTGTCTTCTTCCCCAATCCCTGCTTTTCCAATTATTCAATGCTGCCTCAGTCATGTATATGGACAGGAGAAAGAAAGAAAGAAGAAAAAGGAAATGAAAGAAAAGAAAGGAAAAAAAGAAAAGAAAATGAAAGGAAAGGAAAGGAAAGACAGAGGCAGAATAAAGGATACGGTAGGGGGAGTAAAGAAAAAAAAATGTTACAAAACTATAAAACTCAGAGAGGCAAAATCTGAAAGACGTTGGAAAAAGAAGGATTTGCCGAGAGGACAGGGAAGGAGGATGAAAAGGAATTTCAGACCAGTGGAGTCAGAGATGGGGATACAAGGGTGCCCTAGAGGACAGTAAGTTACATCAGTAATGGATTATAGCTAATTAAACCAGTAATGAAATGGGACTGAGTGAAGGGGAGAGGAGAAGGGGAGAGAGAAGCTGAAGAGGACAAGAGTGGTGCCATCGCCAGGAGACAGGACATTGTGGAGTATGAATAGAGAAGTCACACTACTTGGAAGAAGTGAGGAAGCCTTATCTTATGGTGGGGCCAGGGATTGAGGGTCAGAACCCCTGGTGTTTTACCACTTGATAAATGTCAAAGGCAAGTGTCTTAGCTTTCCTGAGCCTCAAACTCCGCATCTATTAAATGGGGATAACAAAACTTAACCCCAGATGTCGCTGTGATGACACATCAAAGCAGCAGTTATAATTTATTGAGCACCTAGAATCCTAAACACTTTGCATAATGACTCCTGAAGCCCCACTACCACCAGAAGGCAGGGATTGTTACCTGAGAGACCACATACAGCTTTTAGGTTGTCGAGTATGTGTTCAGAAATGGGAGTTCTTCTCCTGCGGTCATGCCAGATTCGACACTACCTCCTAGCTAGAGTTGGTCCTCTTCAAAATGAACAGCAAATTCCTTGGCTGCCTCTTCCGTCTTGTCTTCAATTACTCCCTCTCCCCCTCATTGAACTTCCCCCCTTTCCCTTCATAAGCTCTGCCCTCGCTCCCCTCCATTTGTTTCCAATTTCTGTGTTCTCAGGCAGGTGTCTTAGTCGCAAGCAACAGACACCACTTCTGGATAATTTAAGCAGAAACAGAATTCAGTAAAGTGATATGAGATTACTTAGAATCTCCAGCGGGGGGCATGGGATCTGGGCAGAGTCCATGAAGCCAAGAGCACCAATTCAAATCACAGCACAAAACTGGCTGCTGGATAAACTTTGTTGCAGTTGCTGTCAAGCATACACAGGGTAGTTGATGCTCTTGACACCGGCGACACTGTGCTCCAAGCTGGTGCTGTTAAAACCCATTTCTTCTAGCAATAAAATCTGGATGTAACTGGCCCAAGTATCGCCACTTTGGTTCTAAGGGGATCCTGCCTGATTCAGGTTTCCTTTCCAGCCTCTGGGGTGGGGGAATTTGATTGGGAAGTTCTGAGTCACGTGCCCAAGTCCTAGCTGTGGAGAAGCTGAGACTACCTGGAAATTTTAGCCTTCTTGTGGGAGGTGGGCTGTGCCTCAGACAGTGAAGCACCCTGTGACGTAGGAAGGGGATTTGTTCAGATGCCAAACAGTCACAAAGAATGCCAAATGCCAACTTTAACTGGGAATGCCTGCCCCCAAGCTTCTAGTCCTTCATGGTTCAACTCCAATGCCACCTCCTCTGGGGAGCTTTCTTTGATTTCTCCAAGCACAAGTTTCAAAATACCTCATTAAAAACACGTGTGTGCCTGCCTGCCTTTTATCTGAGATATTTCTGTGCTCGTCCCATTCCCACACCCCACGTCCCCATCATTATAAACCCTCGCAGGGCAGGAGCTGTGTTTATCCATTTCTGCATCCCCATATAATGCCTGGTAAGAGCCCTGGATATTTGGTGGTGAATGAATGAATGAAAGCGTTGGTCGCATTCGACAGGCCTTTGTACCAGAGGTCCATGAAGAACTTGCACAGACTCTGCCTTACATAAGGGAGCCCTTTTTTCCTGGTGTGCACTTCTATAAATGGACTATGTCAGCATATTTGAAGAAAGGGGCATAGAGAATCAGAAAGCCCCATTGCAGAGGATAGTGGCGGATTGTAAGGGTACAAAGGAGAGACTGAGGGAGGCAGGACGACATATTTTGGAGGAGTAAATGAACTGGAGCAGGCATCAGAGAGGCAGGAGACGATTTAGAATCAGAAGACTTGAAAGGCCAGATTCCACCACCCCCCCCCATTTTGGGTTCACAGATTAGTAAACTGAGACAGGAGAAGCATACCTTACAAACCTCAGAGCTGAAATAGACCCAAATGCACTCATGCAGATGGGCCTTTCACATCTTCGATAGGTGAGTTTTTCCAAGGTCACTGAGGACAGTATGATTTAATAGAAACAGCCAAGGCTTTGGAACCTGGAATTCAGATCTCAGCTCTTTTCTCATTAGCTATATGACCTTGGGAACTCCCTTCATCTCCAGGTCTCCTGATCTCGGTCTCTTCATCTGAAAAATGGGAATCATAATACCCATCTTATTGGGTTATGGTTATGTATAAAAGCTAACATAGATACTTGTGTAGCACTTGAGGAATGCTAGTAATAAGTCCAAGGTCACAACATAGGGTTTGATTTTTTCCTTCTTTTCACTCTTCTGCCTCTATCCAAGTCATAAAACAGTAAATAAAATGTGATGGGAAAAAGGCAATTCATGTGAAGAGTTAAAAACACAAAGGAGGAAAGAGTCAGAAGAAGGAAAAACTAAGGAGAGAGAAGTTAGCACCCAGAGACCCCACAAAAAGTGCAGATGGGCCAGCAGCATAGAGAGATGGGGAATGTGCCGTAAATTATAGGGGAGGAAACATAAGATTAAAGTCAAGAATAGGAGGAATAAAATGAGTGGAGAGATGAAAGAAAAAACAGAACTAGGAGAGATGAAGAAAGGTGAGGGGGTTGGAGAAGGGGGCTGCTGGAACACTGGATTCCCGCAGAGGGGGATGGCTCCCTGGAGAATCCCAGGTAAGTGGGTCGGACAGGATCAGCCCAAGGCCAAAGACCACCATTGTTTTCTGGGGGCCTAGGTTCACAGATCGATTTCAGTCTAGGAGAAGGACTGGGGTAAAGAATTGGCGAAGAGACCCTTCCTCTGGATGGGGCGGAGAGTGTAGGAGCCCGTGGGAGCCAGAAACAGAGTAGTAGGTCTCTACCTCGCACCCTTTTCAGGAATTTCACACAGAGAACAGAAGCAGCCAAGTAGAGCTGCTCCAAGCTCAGAGTAGGGACCCAAAATACAAGCGCGAGAGTGGGCGGGCTTGAAGGGCGGCAGCTAGGGGACCAGAGCTTCCTGGCCAGAGTCGATCTGGGGGGGGGGGGGGG
>PISX010009186.1:0-13768 GCA_004024625.1 Mellivora capensis | reverse complement strand
CCCGCAGGGCGAAGGCGCGCCCCCAGGTGCAGCCCGAGGGTTGAGCCAGGGGTGGGGTGAAGCTGGCTGAGCTGGGTTGAGCCTGGAGGAATTAGAGGAGGCGCGAGGGGTCCTTAAGTGTTGAGAATTTGGAGAGGGGTGGTGTGGCTAAAGAACGTTGTGAGGGTGGCATCGGGGGATCCTGGGAGAGGAGAGGGGGCCACTGGGATTTGCACAAGGCCGGGCGGAGCCTCCGGAACGCCCGGGGTCGGCTGGGGGGAGTCGGGGAGGGGAGCGGGCGGCAGGGCCCGGGGAGGCGGCGCGGGGGGGCGGTCCAGGGCCGATCGGGAGGCGGAGCCGGGAGCTGGGGGCTGCTGGCGAGCGGCTCCCACGGCTCCTTAGCTCCGGCGTCCTGGTTCGCTCCGGCGTCCGCCGCCGCCGCCGCTTCCTCTTCTTCCTCCTCCTTCACCGCCGCCGCCGCCGCTCGCAGCACCGCAGCCCCTCCCGCCATGGCCGCCGCCGGCGCCCGGCGCAGCCCCGGCCCCAGCTCGGGGCTCCGGGGGCGGCTGAGGCTCGGCTTCCACCCGGCGCCGCCGCCGCCGCTGCTGCTGCTGTTCCTGTTCCTGCTGCCGCCGCGGCCGCTGCTGGCCGGCGCCACCGCCGCCGCCTCGCGGGAGCCCGACAGCCCATGCCGGCTCAAGACCGTCACGGTGTCCACGCTGCCCGCCCTGCGGGAGAGCGACATCGGCTGGAGCGGCGCCCGCGCCGGGGCCGGGGCCGGGGCCGGGGCCGCGACCGCGACCGGGGCCGGAGCAGCCGCCGCCGCCGCAGCCGCCGCGGCGTCCTCGGGCTCCGCCGGCTCCGCGGGCACCGCCGCCGAGTCGCGCCTCCTGCTCTTTGTGCGTAACGAGCTGCCGGGGCGCATCGCGGTGCAAGACGACCTGGACAACACGGAGCTGCCCTTCTTCACCCTGGGTAAGGTTGGGCGCCGGCACACGCGGGATCCCAAGGAGCCGGCAGCCCCTAAGTGAAGCCGGACGGGTGGGGGCGCCCTGGGGATCCCCGCCCCGGGCTGCCCCGAGCGGGGTTGGGAGAGGGCAGCCGAGGGGCCCGGAGGGCGTACAGGTGGTTGGAAAGCAGTACGGGCAGGAGGTCCCCAACAGCGCTTGGCGGGAGCTCGGGGGCGTGCCAGCACTCCCGCGGTGGGGACCTGTCCCCCCCCCCCCCCCCCGGTCTCTCAGACCAGGCGTTGAGCTCTGCCGAGATCCATCCCCGACGCCGGAAAACCCAGATGGTTGAGTGTGTTGCAGCCGGGGACCCGCGGGTGGTTGGCCCCCGCCGCTGCTCGGGGCACGGTCGCTGGCCGCCCGCGGTTACCGCCCCCTCACTCTCGCCTCGGAGTTGGAGGCGCCGCTCTTCCCGACAGATTTCCTGAAGAATCCGAGCGGAGAAGCTCCGTGTGGCATCACGCAACCCGCATAAACTCGGTCTCCGTGTGGGTTGCATGACCTTGGCCAAGTCGCTTCCCCTCTCTGGGCCTCAGTTTTGGCCATCTGTGAAAGGGGGCTACGGGGGAGAATTGGGTGATTTCTGAAGAGTGGGCTTCTGAGCCCAAGGTCTCCACTTCTAGATCCTCTGACCCCCCCCCCCCCGCAGTCTCATTTCTGTCCCCTCCCAGGGAGAGCAGGTTTGTCCTCGCAGCTCGGTCACTGGACTAATAATAATAACTTAAAGGCGAGAACACGGAAGCTGGAAGCGGTGGGGGTGGGGTGGGGGGCTCAAGTGGAAAAGTTAATCGGAAAGTTCGCCAGCAGCTTGCTGCCTGCTGGTTCCCCGCGCCAATCCCGGAGGAGTCGGCCCTTGCGAGGAGCTGTGGGAAGCGCGGCTGATTTCCCACCCGGGTAATTGATAGCTTAATTATCTCGGAGAGCGTTTACAAAAATGTTCCCCCTCAGCTCTCCCGCGCTCGCGGATCGCTCGCTCTCCTCCCCTTTTGGGGGCTCGGGGCGCGATTGGTTGTCGGAGTCTGGCCAACAACAGCGCCTGGAAGGCCCGGGGACTTCCGAGCTCTTCTTCCCGGGATCTGTGCCTTCTCGGAATCAGGCTCGGCTCAGGCATCTCGCGGGTGAAGCGCCTTCGGGATCCCGACTTGAACCTCCGAGGTTAACTCTTCGCTTGCCTGAGAAGCCCCAAAGCCTAATCAATAGACTAAAAGCCTCGCTCCTGGGAGCCATAATATTTTTTAATGTATTTTTTGTGACCGTCGCCCCCTTCCCTTTCACGCTGGCCGCCTCTGGAGAGTTGAGGGAGCCCCAGGCCCCCTCGCTGTCGCAGCTTGCGCCTCGGGTTTCTGGCCCCCGGGCTCTTCCCAGCTGGCTGTAACCTGAGCTGGCTGAGCTTTCCGGGAGCCGCGGCGGGAGAGCGCCTTGCAGGTTCCCTGGGGACTTCCCGCGGCGGCGAGTCTAGCGTGCGACACGCATACACACACACTCAACCACACACACGCACACACAACCACTATCTTTTCCCACGTGCACCTTGGGCCTGCCCATGTCCAAGGGAAGGGGAAGAAGGTGGAGATGGGGTTCCTTAGGGCAGAAGCCTAACCTTGGGTTCAGGGCTAAGTCCTGCCGCCTCCTTGCAGGGAAGGGTCCTTCCGGAGCCACAGGGGGTTCCCTTGGTCACCACTTCCAATTCCACCCTTCCTCTTACGCCCTCGTGATCTCTCTACTCCAGGGTGTCCTGAGAGGTCAGGAGTGGGAATCTTATTAAACGGCTGTTCCAATAAGGGCATAATGGGGGCCATTCTCGGGTATGGCAGGACTTGGGAGCTGGGACCCCCAGAGCATTCCAGTTCCCCCAGGATATGGAGGATCCGGTCCAGTTAGCTATAGCCAGAAGCTGGCAATTTCGGGCTTTTTCAACTTTGGCTTTCAGGAAGGAGAGGGTCCCTGGGAGCTGGGGCAAGCTGAGTGAGGAGCTGGAAGTCTTAAATCCCCCCGGGGCTCCAGCTTGGGCTGGAGAGTCCCCCGGCGCCCTCCACTTGGAGCCTTCCGCCTTCTCTGACGCACAGCAGCTGAGCCTGGCGGCTGGGGACCCGCCTGCTGAGGAGTGGGGGGGTTGCTGTCCCCCTTGGCAGCTCCGAGCCCTTTGGAAGTGTGTAGGGAATTGTGTCCCGCCTCCTCCTTCTCCCCGCAGCGCCCTGGACTGGCAGCTCAAGGCGCTCCCTCCGGGGATTTGGCTAGCGAGGTAGTCACCAGATGGCCGAGTATAGCAGGAGCTGTGTAGGGAGACGTGGGTTTTTTATTTGTGTTGGTCTTCCACTGTTTGCACGTAAACATGGAGTGCACAATGAGCTCTGGGAGGGCCAGGCTGGCTGCAGAGGAGGGCCGGTGTGTGGTGGGGGTGGGCGTGGGGGTGTACTATGAGTCATTTATGGCCTTATCTTTCCCAAGGTCCCAGGGTAGCTCCATCCCATCATTTCATCCCCAGACCTTTTAAACAGCCTTGCCTAGTGTTTGTCTCCCGTGTTTTGAGCGAGTCTTTTACTACTTCCTGGCCAGTTCAAGGGATTTGGAGATGGCACGTGCCACGGTTGCCTGTGCAGTCAGTAAATGCCAAATCCTGCCAATAGTGGGGTGTATGGAACCACCACTAGGGGGTGATAGTGTCTGCCAGAGCCCTCGGGCCATGCTTTGGGTTGTGGACCCAGAGTTGGGGGTTAGATAATGTCCCTGGCATTCAAAGGGGGGGAGTGGTGAGCCGCCAAATAAAAGAATTCCCATTTTACTGTCGGTCTAGTTGGGGGACCTCAAGGTTATTTTGCATATGTCGCCTACCATCCCCAGTCACCAAATTCCCCTGCATACCTGTCCCCCTCTCCCTCCATTCTGCCTCTCTTGTTTGAGTTATTGGCTCTATTATTGATAAAGCCTGTCCATAGTCCTCCTCTCCCATCATGTTACAGCATGCTTTATGTAGATAGAAGTTTACCTCAAGAGCTGAAATTTCCCCCAAGTTTCCGTGTCTGGGCCTCTTCTTTAGAATCTGATTATAAGTCAACGGCACTGACAAAGTGAATTTCCTTGAAAGTGATCAAGGGATAACAAATGGCTATTAAATCTTTAATGAGGTGCTAAGAGGTTTACTCTTGACTTTTATTATTAATTCACATAAAATGTATGAAGTGGGCATTTCTCTTATCCACATTTTACAGATTAAGGAAGCATTTTTAGAGAGGTCAGTTTCCTAGTCCAAGGTCACACAGTGGGGAAATGGCAGACCTGACTCTGGAATCCCGTTCTACCAGATATCTACTGGTAGTTGCATATTGGCAACTATTGCAGATTCTTGGTAGTTGCGTATTGGCAAATAATGCATTGGCACATATATGGTTACATTTATGTAGGGCATGGTCCAGGGTCCTAGAGAGAAATACACCAATCATCAACCCGATGAGAACATTTCTTAAGGTCTCTTCAGCTACACTCGGGTTCTAAAAAATAAGAGAGTTTGAAAGTAAGGCATGACCTTCGATGACCCTACCAGCTCAAAGTTCCATGACTCATGGGATGTCAGGGGGCATTCTGTGTCATGGTGCCAGTGAGTGAGGGAGATTACATATTTTGTAACATCAGTGAGGGGACCCACCTCTGTAGATTCAGAGAAGGGTGGGGAAACTTCCAGAAAGGAAAAAGAAAATGATGCCTTAGAAGGATAGGGTTGGGGAGAGGTTGGAAACTCCAGTGCGACTTGGGAACTTCATGTTGGCTAGGATCTGGAAATCTCAGCTGTGGCCCTCTGTGACCTTGAACAAGTCATTTATCCCCAGAGCTTCAGTTCTTTGTGCTGTAATATGAGTGGGTAGAGAAGCCCTAAAATAATCATTCGGTGTAGAGATTCTATGAACTTGAAGTGCCCTGATGCACTCTGTTACTCTGACTAGCTCCTCTTGCTTCTCACTGTCTGCTTTCTTTGGCTGGTAACACAGGGTGTGGGCAAAGGACTGATTGAAAAGAAAGAATTTGTGCAGGAGCAACAGCCGGTACAGGGCTTCAGAGGTGAACCAGCACATCACTCAATCCTCATTTGCCCCCAGGCTGCCCTGGAGTCTGCTCCTGGATTTAGCTTTCATGCCCACAGGTAGGGAAATGACATCCTTCTCCCTGCACTTGACAGTGGGCAGGCTGGACTGTTTACCACCAGCCTTGATTCTACAAAAGGAGGAAAAACAGATAAAATGGAGTAAGCACTCACTGTCAACATTTCTTTCTAAGCTGCCTTGGCATATACATCCCACAGCTGAGGCGTGTGCTCTGTATTTGGGGGAGGGCACGTAGAGAAGGAAAGCCCATCCAGTAGTATGTCTTAATGCACCTGCTTGAGATCTGGTCTGCAAAGATTCCTTAAAATACCAACAAAAATGGAGACCAGAAGAGAAAAGCCTGAAGAAGGAATGAGGATTCAGGCACCAAATCGGAAGGGTTGAGAGAAGCAGGGAGTTTAGTTATGGAGGACAGTTCACAAAGGGCGGAAGGAGCTGCCTTCAAATGTCAACAGGGATTGAAGAACATGCTTTTCTCTGTCTGGTTCAGAAGGTGCAAATGCTAGGGGGATGGTTCCCAGGGAGCTGTCCAGAACTCCGTATCCTGACCCCTAGTGATTATAGGATTTGTGTTGGGGGAAGCCTTCCAGCAGAGACCACCCAGCTGTCTGGCAGGCATTTGGACACAGAGCCCAAGCCCTGGGAGACAGTGAGGCCATTTGCCCTTTTTGGTTCCTGGTTTGATTCTGAAGGTTGATGCCAGTGATTAACAGGGGAGGGGGGGGGGACCAGATATAGATAGTAGTAATCTGGGTCTTCTGTAGGGCTTTCTGGCCACAGAATGTTCGTTAAAACCAATTCCGGTATTCTTTTCTGTATGTACCAGAGAGAGAGAAAGAGCTAGGCTTAAAAAAATATATATTTTATTTTCTCAGTTGGGCAGCAGGTCCCTTATCACTAAATAAAGTATTTGAGTAGCACTTAGACTTTGAGGTCCCATCCTGCTGTGATGGTCCAGGTTTTGGGGATATTGCAAATAAGGGTCCCAGTCAGGGAGGGGGTGTTCAGTGGTCTCTGATCTGAATCTTCCTCTTTCCACTCCCTTTCCTCACCTGTCCCTGGCCTTTCGCCAGCTTAAACCTTAAGAAATGTGTTTAAAAATCAAGGGAGAGGGGCGCCTGAGTGGCTCAGTGGGTTAAAGCCTCTGCCTTCGGCTCAGGTCGTGATCTCAGGATCCTGGGATCGAGCCCCACATCGGGCTCTCTGCTCAGCGGGGAGCCTGCTTCCCCCTCTCTCTCTGCCTGCCTCTATGCCTACTTGTGATCTCTGTCTGTCAAATAAATAAACAAAATCTTAAAAAAAAAATCAAGGGAGATAGAGATGTATTGTCTGCTCTCAGAAAGTGCCAAGTTCCTGAGAGGGCAGTGGGGCAGGGAGAGAGGTGGATTCCTTTTGGCCGTGTTGCAGAGGCTCAGAGTCAGTCGAGGCCGGCCAGATTTGCTGTTTCTGGGGGTCAGTGACACCCGCTGCGATAGCCCAGTTCTGCAGGCTTGGGTGTGACACAGAGCTTGATCGTTTTTTCCTGAACTGGGCCCTCAGGCTGTGAGAGCGTTCTATAATTTTAATTTACAGCAAGTTTGGCGGGTTTGAAATGGCCTCTGGCAAGCAAAGTCTCTGCTTCTCACCTCCTCGCTTTGCTGTAAATCTGGCCTTGGCTGCCACAGGACGGTGCGAACACACACACGTGCTTCGGGGAAAGAAGGGTGGGGAGTGGCAGTGACTTCTTTGGGTGACGTCATGAAAACGTTGACCATGACCATCCGTGCTGATGGGCTCCCAGCCTCACAGTATTCTATATGGTAAAGTATTTTATATGCTCACAGTGTTTTATATGGTAACAGTATTTTATATGCTCAGAGAGCACACAGTATTTTATATGGTAATATGGGGGTCCTCCCATAGAGGACCAGCAGTTCAAACTTGAATCCAGAGGTCCTGGGTCTCACTCTGTGCTTTTTTCCATTACCCTGGACCTCGAACAGGTGGCTCTGGGGTTAAACACATCTCCGTGTCTGAAACTGGGCTGAATGTCAAGTGCACCACTATCTCTTCTCCCTGCAACCAAAACAACCCACCCCCCCACCCCCCGCCAAAAAATAACCCCAGGGAAACTGAATTTGTTCTCCTGCCCAAGTACCCAGCTGGTTGGCTCCCATCTCTCCTGAGAACCGGAGCTGATAGTTTTTTGTTCTGGGGGAGGAGGAAGCCTCATTGCTTTTTCCTCCAGCTGCCTTTGGGGGTGAGCAGAAGAAGCCTGCTCTTTTCCAGGAAAGGCAAGAAAGTCGGATTTAACCTTAAGGTGGAACAGATTCTAGGGAGCCCTCTGTTACAGAGTTCTTGCTTTCCCAAGTTCTCCCACTGACCAGCTAGTGGCAACAGAAGATTAACTATAGCAAGAGAGAGAGAGCGAGAGAGCTGGTGAGTCAAACACTGACAAGGCTGCTGCTGGGTAAACACTGCCTGGGTTTTCCCCTGAAGGGGAACCATGACTCCAGCCCCATTGGCAAAGCCCCTGGCAGGCTCAGACCTCGACATCCTCTCAACTACAGTGTTAGCAGTCAACTTAATGGGCTGTTTGCCTCCACTCTTATCCTGTCTACTCTACCAGCCATACTTGCAGACAGAGTGATTTCATTAAAAGCCCAGATCTGATTGTGGCTGTTCTCTCCTAAAGCACTACACTGGTTCCTCCCAGTTCTCAGTTTGAAGTTCAAGCTTCTTATTTTGGTCCAAGGTCCAAGATCAGACTCTGCCCAGAGTACCCTATTGTAAGAATCCTCCCTTTTTGTTTGATAACTTTTCCCCTTAATCCCCCTGGGAAGATTCCTTCTTTTTTTTTTTTTTTTTAAGATTTTATTTATTTATTTGAGAGAGAGAGAGAGAGAGAGAGCATGAGAGGAGAGAGGTCAGCAGGAGGAGCACACTCCCTGCCGAGCAGGGAGCCCGATGCGGGGCTCGATCCCAGGACTCCAGGATCATGACCTGAGCCGAAGGCAGTTGCTTAACCAACTGAGCCACCCAGGCGCCCCGGAAGATTCCTTCTTAACTTTTTATTTTTTATTTTATTTTATTTTTTTAATTCTTCTTAAATATTTTATTTATTTATTTGAGAGAGAGAGAGAATGAGTAGTAGGGAGGGGGCAGAAGGAGAGGGAAAAACAGACTTCCCACTGAGCAGGGAGCTCGATGCCAGGATTCTGGCATCATGACCTGAGTTGAAAGCAGACACTTAACCCACTGAGCCACCCAGGCAGCCCTCAAGACTGAATTTAAATGTCACCTTATCTTTGCAGCCTTTCCTGACCTCCCACTGGAGTTGCACATTTGAGCCTTGGCGGCCACTCTCAATAGAAAAGAGGACTCTAACAATGACTGGTCCCTTAACTGAGCACCTACAATATGCTAAGCACTGTTCCAGGTGCTAAGGATGTAGCAGAGAACAAAAGACAGAGGATTCGTGTATTCAGAGAGCTCGTATGTAGAAATGAGTGAGTGGGTAGGTGGGTGGTGAACAGAGGATGATAACAATGCCCATGATAAATAAGAAAATTATGTAGTATGCGAGGATGAACAACATGAAATTAAATACCAGGGAAATTTTGGAAATGAGGAGATGGGTTTTCGTATTGAACAGAGTAGAGGGAGAGGAGCTTATTGAGAATGCAGGAGTAGAACCAAGACTTGAAGGTGATGAAGGAGTTGGCCAAGCACATATGTAGGAGAAGAACATTCCAGGCCGAGAACAGCTCTGGAGCATAGCTGGAATGCCCAAGGCCTGGCAGGAAGGCCAGTGCATCCAGAGTGGAGTGAGCAGTGGGAGGCAGGACAGGAGAGGACATGGGGAGGCACCCAGGGTCATACAGACCACTGTTGGGCTTTTTGCTTTCGCTGTGAATGAAGTGGAGATCCAGGCAGGATTTTCAGCAAAAGAGTGTCAACATGTAACTTATGCTTGGAAAGACTTCCTTAGGCCTCTCTGTATAGGAGCAAAGACGGAAGCAGGCAGGTCTGTAGGAGTCGGTTCAGGTAAGGGAGGATGGTGGCTTGGCCTACGGGGAGAGTCCATACTGGCAGACCTGGAGAGGTGTTGGAATTCCACTCGTCTTTCTTAACATCTGAGCTGGAACACCACCTCTTCCACAGAATCTTCCCTCTTCTGAGCAACCATAGCCATTCCCTGTACCTTCTCCTGGCTCCCTCTTATTCTGGGGGTGTCAATAGGATGAGGAATGCAGTCAGTTTGATTGGAGGAAAGTGTGCTGGGTTTAGGGAAGACCTTCTCTTGAGAATCATGGAAACCAGATAAGGGATTGGAATCTTTGCATTGTGGCCAACAGAGGGGCATTGACTGTTTTGGGGAAGATGACACACCATGGTTGGGGACCACCAAATAATCTAGGGTAGCATCAAAACAAAGCCCTTCTAAGTGACGATGGGGAAAGCGAGGTCCTGTAGCACGACAGTGATGAAGCAAGAACCAGATCTCAGTCTACTGACTCCTGGTCCTGTGTGTCTTAGTCCCACCCTGGGGAAGGGCAGCTGGACCACTAGGGCTGGGGTTGGGGGCACGGGTGCTGGACGCTGCGAACACATGTGCTTTAGGGAAAGAAGGATGGGGAGTGGCAATGACTTCTTTGGGTGACGTCATGAAAACTTTGACCATGACCATCCATTACCATTCTGGAATGGAGCAGGCTATGAGAGGGTCTGCTGAACATTCACTGTGCCCCAGATATCCCGCTGGCACAGCTGTTCTCTCAGTTCATCCTCTCCATAGAGCTGAAAGACCAGGTTCATCCTCTATTTTAGGTGAGCGCTGAGGCTCAGAGAAGTTAAGGAACATGCCCAAGACCACACAGCATTACCCAGTCTAAATCCCGTGCTCTCTCGCCTCCCAGGCTGCACAGGATGAGGCGTGCATCTGGGTTTTCATCTCTTTGACAACCTCTCTTACTTTTTCTCTCTTCCTGTTCTCATGACCAAGAAGTTGCAGACATTTCTCTATCGGAATTGCAGGTGTGACAGCCTCACAGACACAAGGGACTGAGCACCTTGTTTGAGTGCTGCCAGGAGCCGACTCAGCATCTCCCCAGGCCCTCGGGCTCTGTGCCACTTTGCCAAGAGAGCACCAGGCCTTGTCCTGTTTTCTCTAAATGCCACTCATTATCCTGGACTACTCGACAAGGACATGCCTACACTTCTGTGCCTTTGAGACTCTCCCCTCCTTCCTCCTCTCCCTTCTTCCTTTTCCACTCTCCTCTTCTCCCAGTGCTGAGAGAATTCCCTCCTCATGCAAGGCATCGTGTCCTACTGGAGGAACCTGTTGTCTAGTCCTTCCAGAGACATAGGAAAGCCCTATCTTCTCTTTCTAGAAATTGCCCAGGCATCCGTTGTCGGATCCATAGCCCCCTTTTGACCAGGTGCACTTCCTTGGCACTCCTCCTCTCTACCCCAAGTTGACTTTTGTCTACCTAGCCCTTATTTATTTATTTATTTATTTGAGAGAGCATGAGCAAAAGAGAGCAGGAGCAGGGGAGAGGGACAGAGTAAGAAGGAGAAGCAGACTCCCCACTGAGCAGGGAGCAGGCAGCCTAGCAGCCAGATATAGGGCTCAATCCCATCCCAGGACCCTTGTATCCTGACCTGAGCTGAAGGCAGACACTTAACCAACTGAGCCACCCAGGCATCCCACCACCGAGTCCATCTTACCAACACTGCGTAGGTTTTATGTTCCCACCTTGAGAATGGAAGTTACATGACATTATCTATACATATGGGATATATATAATAGTATATGATATTTAGATATATTGGAATGCTGTAAAAATCCAAATAGTGTATCCTTTTCCTAGGATATTAGAGCTGGGTGAAATAAAGCCTCTGAGATCCAGCCCAACTCCCTCATTTACCTAGTCAAGAGAAGTACATTTTCCAAGGTCCCAGAGCTAATACACAGCAAAATTCCAGGCTGCAGCCCAGCTCCTCTGACTGGGAGGCAGTGTGCTGGGGAGAGGGGGACAGGCACCCCTTCTGGAGACCCAGAGACCCCAATCAAGTCCAGGATGCACTACTTCACTGCTGTTGTCTGTATTCCACTGCTCATTGGTAAAGTGATGACAGGATAAGAATCACGTCTCTGGGTTGCTGTGATCATTATTTTTGGAGAGCCCTCCATAAACTAGGTTTCCTCCATGCCCAGCATTGTGTTCAGTCTGATTCATATGGAGATGGTGTGTGCAAAGCATCAGAGCAGAGCTTCTGGAGGGGGTTTTTACTCTGTGCCTCTTAGCCACCTGGAATCCTTTTTTTGGAAGGAGGTGGAAGTATGAATAAATAATGAAGGCAAACTCCTTTTCCCTTCCCCCTCCTTCCACTCCAGCAGGCTATGCTTATGCCTTTCTCCTCCCCACCCGGACTCCCTCCTGGGAGGCAAGAAAGGATGAAACTGACCATTGATCCCTGCTCCTTCTCCCGAAGCAGGGGAACTCCAGGAAAGCCAGGAACTCCAGGGTTGTCTGAGGACAACTTGGACAGAGAGGCTCTTAGAGCCTAAGTCTGAGGCAGGTGGGTGTCAGAGGAGGCAATCGGGGCAGAATTCTCTCCCTTCTGGTGGTGGCTGGCTGACAAAAGCTTGCTCTCGAGCACCCAGGAAAGTCACGAGTGGCTTTGCAAGCAGCCGAAAAGGGAAGGAACATTTCCATTAGCAGAATCAGCAGTAAAGAGATTTCCAGTCACAGTAATAGCTGCATTTGGGGGAATCATTTCGGTGGTGACTGTGGGTGGAGGACGGAAGGGGGGTGGGTGGCAAGGAAAGTCACAGAGACTGCTGGTCTCCTTGCACCGAGCTGAGAGACAGCACCCAAGGAGAACCAGGTGCCAGACGCAGAGCGACTGTTTGGGAGTTGGGCTGGTGGTCATGCGAACGTCCCGGACCTTCCACTTCCCTCCATATGGACAGAGCCCCCTTAGGAGTTGCCACGGGAGGCTGCACGCTCACACCATACCACCTTTGCTCTGATGACTTGGGTTACTCTTCTCGAGGTTTCAGAGCCAGCAGCAACTTCCTAGGCTCTTAGAATGTGTAGGAATTTGAAGGAGCGAAAGTTCCTGGATTATTTAGCCCAGGTTTCCCTAAAGTTAACTACTCATTAGAATCACTTTGGAACCCGGTCTCCTAGACTCACTGAGGCACCCGGAGGGGCCTGGGAATGTAAACCTTAACAATGGTACCCACTCCTTAGTATGTCCCTCAGGGACCTGCGTCCTAGGTACCTTTTTGCCTCACCTCCCGCCATTCCTCGTGGCATTTGATGCTCTAGCCTCATGGACAACTTGCAGTTTTGAGGGTAACGGGAACATTTACCTCACCAGACCCTGGGATGGAAACGCTGTTCTCTATCTGCTTAAAGTGCTTTTCCTGTCCCTGATTCACCTGGCCAACTCCTCGCTGTAACTCCGTTCTTACCTCCCCTGAGTAATCTCTCTCTCCTCCAAGGCTTAGATAGAGACCCCCCCCTGCTGCAAATGTTCTTACCCCTCCTTGGGTGCATACTTTGTGGATAAAAATAGATGCAAAAAATAAAATACAGGGTGCCCAGTTAAACTTGTATTTCAGACAATGAATACTTCCTTTAATAGAATTAGGCCCCATACAATATTGGGAAATAGTTGTACTTAAGATGACTGATGATAAAAATTTCAAATTTAACTGGGCATCCTGTGTTTTATCTGGCAAGCCCCAGGGACCTTGTGTTTCTCTGTCTTCTGTCAGGGATCACCCTGCCAGTATGTGATTTGCTCCCCAAACGTGCTCTTCCCACATCTCCCCCATCTCGGGAGATCAGAAATCCGTCCTGCCAATTACTCAAGTGAAGGAGTCATCCCTGAAATTTCCCTTCTCTTGCCCCTCATTCTTTCTCCCAGCCATCCCTGCTGGTTTTACTTCTAAAATGACTCCCAGTATGATTTGCTGATAATTTTCTGCTGCCATAACCTTCATCAGTCACCGTTCTTGCTCATGTGGGCTGTGGTCTCCGGCTCCTGTCTTCCTACTGCATCTCTGTCCCCATCCTTTCTCTCTACTACCAGTATGTGGCACATGAGCCAAACCCAGCTAGCTGCCCTCTTTTTTATAGCCCGTGAGCCCATTTATTTATTTGCTTGTTTATGTATTTAAATAGGTGAAAAGAATCCAAAGGAAAATAACATTTCGTGGTATGTGGCAATTACTTGGAATTCAAACATCAGTACCCATAAATAAAGATTTATTGGAACACAGCCACACTCATCCATGGACGTATGAATTGTCTGTGGTTGCTTTTGCCTTTACAACAGCAGAGTTGAGGAGTAGCAACAATGACTGTCTGGCCCACGATGCTTAAACTATTTACTGTCCCTTTATAGAAAAGGTTTGCCAACCTTGGTATTTTCCGTCGCTGGAGTGATCTCCCCTCCCCCCCCCAAAAAGGCAAGTTAGATCTCCTCACTCTTTGCTGTTTAAAATCTTTCATTGTTTCTCATTTCTTTTAACAACAACAAAAACATCTTAATTCCTTATCAGAGTCTAGAAAATCTTAAAAGTTTGCCGCCTTCTCTGAATTCATCTTCCATTTTCCACTTTGCTCGCGAAACTGAAGTATCACGTCCTCTGAGAAGTCTTCCCTGACCGAAGTAGCACCCTGGTCC